>JASANY010000911.1:122786-158430 GCA_030849755.1 Trypanosoma avium | reverse complement strand
GGTGGGGAAAAGACGTTTCTAGCTACGTTCTAAGACATTTAAAGTTATCATAGTGATGCTCTAAAAAAGAATAGTATACCTACAACAGCAACAGAAAAAAAAAGGAAAAACAATTAAAAAAAGAAAATAGCAACAACAACAACAGCAATAACAATTAAAAAAAAAATGAAACTGCTTAGAAGAAGAATTGAAGATATATTTATTTACTACCTCATTCAAGAACTCTCTGAGTCCATGAGAGGGAGGCAATATATAATAATAATTATTATTTCTTTTCTTCTTCTTCTTCTTCTTTTATTATATCCGATACAATGTCTATTTCATATGGGACAGATCGCCAAATTTCTGGAGGAACCTCACGAGATAGAGGATTTTGATAAGTTTTAAATTTCTGTTTTAATTTATCCTCATTTTCTTTTCTTGCATGTGATATCTGTGATGGGTTATTGCAAGGGTATGGAGAAGATAATACACGAGATTTATGTAAATGTAAATGTTTTGTTGGTTGTAGTGCAGCAAAGTTTCCACGTAATCGATTAAGTACATCATAGTGTCCAGTACCTGGATTAAAAATATTATGTTGAAATCGAACAGCCTCTGTAAAAGTTTCATGACGAAGAAAAGTTACTCGCGATAATATTCTATTTCTTCGAAATGCTCGCCGTAACATTTGAGCCATAGCAATATCAACTTTACTACGTGAAATATCTTTTTCAAACGCCTTCACTGTTGTATACATTCTCCAAAGTGATTGCATTAATGTTGCCCCACGCACGCGTTGGGTAACTTTAAAAAATTCTAACCAAATTTTTGAACCTACAGAGGAGTGTGGGGGAAATCCTGTTTCAAATAATGCAATAGCTTGAATAAGTCGTAGGGGTGGTACATATCGTGCGTTTAAAGAAGTTGAACTCCCTTGTTCTCCTGCTGTGTTCCTCTCTTTATTATTATTATTATTATTATTATTATGAACTGGAGGATACACAGGAAGAGAAGTAAACGAAAGACGACCAGGGCCCCCTGCACTATAAATATCCCACTCATCATTATACTCCCCCACACATCTAGCACGACTTTCAGAAATTGGCAAAAATATAAATAATTGCTCCAGTGTAAACATTAATCGCCGCTGCTGCCCCGGCTTACATAACCCAATTTCTTCTAAAAGATGTGGGAGAAGCCACAAGGGAATCCCTCGTGTTCGAAATAAACGCATAAATTTTCGTTGTTGAATTATTTTACGATCCTCTGGTCGCATATCATCATGTAGGCGAGCCCCTGTATTCATAATAGCCTCCGTCCCACCTCGAAGTGTTTTATAAAGTAAAGTTGCTTGTTTTGGCATGGAACCAAAAATAAGAGAACGTAATGGGACAAAAAATACACCAATTAAAAGACCAAACGCAGAGGCTATTATAACTTTTCCAATCAACGCAAGAGAAAATAATAAAGGTGAGGATTTGTATTCACTTGATATAAAGCGAGTTGTTTGATTCATATTTAACATTTCTTGTAAAATTTTAGTATAATTAGGAGGGGACCAAATATTTTCAAATGTAGCTGGTACAGCTCCTGTAAAAGTTTGACGACAAAGATCATTAAATGCAAGTCGCCATAATTTACTTGTCATTTGAATATTTTTAACTCCAACATATGAATCTGCTAAAGCAGTTGCAGCTACAATAAAATAAAGAATAACACCAAACGCAGCAAAAATAAAAAAATCTCCTTTTAAGGCTAAAGAAAGTAAATATTGACGAGGAAGCATTCGAAGCATTAATGGAAAGCGTAATGTAATAAAAAATAATGTATAATTTTCTGGAGAAATTAAACATGAATTTTGTTCTAATAACATTGTTATAGATAAAGGTAATGCACATGACCAATATAATAATTGTAAAAGTTCTGCTATAAGTAAAACTGTATTACCTAGTATAACTCCTTTATTTAATAAATCATGAGGTAAACATGCCCATGATGTCCAAGAACGTGCTGAACGATGAACTGCAAATATTAAACGAGAAAAACCATCTATAAATCCTATTAATGTAAAAAAAATTTCCATAGCAAAAAAAAATTTATAATCATTTAATGTAATATTTGTACTAGGACTAAAAATTATTCCAAATAATAAACTTATCATAAGTATTCCATGTCCTATCCATCTAAAATAAAAACGATGTAATTTAAATCCTGCAATAGTTAAAGGATCTTCAAGTAAACAAATAGCATTTATAATAAGACATTGTGAATCTAAAAGATTAGCATTAGTCCATCTTAAATATGTTAAAGCAGTTGCTACACAAGAAGCAGGAAGTATCCAAAATTGAAATAAAGAAAAATAAATATATGCATCTTCTTTAAAAAAATATGAAAATAAATCTCTTGTATCTTCTTCATTTGGATATGAATGATGATGTCTAGTATTTGAAGCTAATTTTTTAGGAATATTCCAATTTTCTGTTATTATTATTGTTGTTTCATTATTTTTAAAAGGATTATAATTACGTACTAAATAAATTTGTGAACGAAGAATTTCAATAACATATATTATACATCCTGTAAAAATAATTGGAAATAAAACACTAAGTACAGATCTTAAAAAAAGACGAGTAATACGTGCAAAACGACGAGTTCTATAAATAAAAAGTATATGCATTTGACCTAAACGAAGAAGTGAAATAAATCTTAAACAAAATAAAGAATGTAAATCTTTTCTAGGACCATATTGAATTCCCATTGAAGTTGAAAGTGCACCAATACTTAAAAGAGTTAAAATTGCAGAAGCATCTCTTGGAATAAGAATAATAGAAGCTATCATACTAAATATATGAAAAATTATACCAATAATTGCTGTAGGTTCTTTTAGAGTAGAAGAAGCATCTACAATCCAAAGAAATGCAATAGAAATTAAAGTAAGAAATGCATGAATATAATGTAAAATAGGTTTACGTAATATTCTACTTATTCTTAAAAGTTTTTTATGCTTTAATGTTGAAGGATTATGATATAATTCATTTTCTTCAAAAGATGCAAATTGTGATTTAGAAATAACACTTTCTTCAATATGAATTCCATTATTATTATTATTATTATTATTATTATTATTATTATTATTATTCTCTTTCTTTTCATATGTAATAGGTGTAACATAACTAATATTTGGAGCAAAAAAAGAAACCCAAAGTGAAGAAGAAGTCTCTACAGGACGCATACGTAATCTTCGTCTAAAATCATAAACCCAAAGACGTAATTTTGTAATATTTTTAGTAGAAAGATTACAATGTAAACGCCAATGTGAAAACCATGAAGGTCCTTCAATATAATTATTAATATATTCCACCACATCATGATGTAAACTTTGTACAACAAGACGAATAAAACGACCGATAAAATTTGAAAGTTGTAAAAGTGGATGTAAAATTATAGTAACTATAATAGGTATAAATATTAATTGAAATATTAAAATAATTATACAAGTTACAGGTGCTTCTATTAAAACATCAATATGAGTTGGAGTCCATGCAGGTAATACCATTTCTCTAACACTAATAAAAAAACAATTTATTCCTCCATTACATATACTTTTATTATCATTATTATTACTTTTATTATTTAATTCAGAATAAAATTGCCACATAGAAACAAAAGAAATCATCCACATAGTAAAGATTGAAATAAATAAATATCCTAATCCATATCTTGTCATTCCAGGAACTTGAAAAAGAGTTGACCACCCTTCACAAAATCGAAGAAAACGAAGAATAACAAAAGGTATTGTAGAAGGAATAAATCCAAGACATACACATAATAAACGAATAATAAGACGAATATAATGACCAAAAATAAATTCTATTCGAAGATAATGAAACGAAAGTAATAATTCTAATGTAAATACAATACTAAATCCCATTTCCATATAATAATTATTTGGTTTTACAGAAGCCATAATTAATACCGTTATCATTAATAACGTTGTTTCACGTTTATTCACAGGCCCTGTCCATTGTCGTCGAATTAATTTTTCTGTAAATGTTAATCGCTCCCTTAATCCCAATGCAGCTTCAATAATTCCAATATCATATTTAAATCTTGTCTCTGGGTGTTCATTTCTACAATCCCATTTCCCCCATTCTGCTGTTATTGGAGCCATAAACATTGACATTCCTGTTTTATTTAAATTCATAAAATCCATTTCACCAGATACCACACTATCTTGAACTT
Organism: Trypanosoma avium; assembly: GCA_030849755.1. Classification (NCBI taxonomy): domain Eukaryota; phylum Euglenozoa; class Kinetoplastea; order Trypanosomatida; family Trypanosomatidae; genus Trypanosoma; species Trypanosoma avium. The sequence continues at coordinate 154,206 of JASANY010000911.1, read as the reverse complement.
TTCGAACAAATCTATGTACTGTATTATCTGCTTTATGATCATAATGAGAAGCATCTATTGCTTCTTTAGCGGCTCGTACATCAGCTTCCCATAATAATCCATCTAATTGTTTTCCTAACGCATTCATATCTTTTGCACGATGAGCTTCATTTAATAGTTCTATTTTACGTGTATCACAAAATCGACTTTTATCTTTTCTTAATTTTGTTTCATCACTTATATCATAATGTTTACGAATAGCATCATGTACGCCGAGAATGACGGCAGTCCATATCCAAAAAATAAGAATTAAATTTGCGACTATTGTTTCAACTATAGGGATTTGTTCTTGCATTAAAATATAATTCCCTTCATTAACTCTATAATAATTTCGTGAAACTCGTAATAATGCTGGAAATTCACTTCTATTATAATTTTCTTCTTCTCTTTTACTTATATTCATGAAATAAAACATATTATCACTTGTGAGTAATGTTTCTCTAGAATATTGTGGGGCAAGTGTACTCCATAAAGCAATAAACACCGCCCCCCAATTTCCATTTTTTGAAATTAATAAATGACTTAAACTTACTCCACGCACTGCGGCCCCAATACCTGCAATTCCTAAAGGAGAAAGTAAAATAAAATGAAAACTTGCCTGCTCTACAGCTCTACAATATGTACGAGTGCCGGAGTGATTTGGGAAAAAGGCTCGCATTACAAATGGGAATTTTAATATTAATAATGTTAATATACATACTCCAGTACGTTGCTGACTACAGGCAGAGGCAAAGGCAGAAATAATAATAATACAATCAATAATTCTTGTAAGTTGTATAGGCATAAATACCTGCATGATTAATAAAAGGAGACTTACGGTGATATCTACACCTTGGGTAATAGAAGTATTTAAAGAATTTGGTGCAATTCCAATAAAAAAAAGCATAAATAAACTTAATATAAATTGTATAAGTAAAAGCCATTTAAATATTTTTAATTGAAATTTTTGATATCGTTTATACAAATTTTCTTTTCTAGGAATAGGTAGACGTTCACGTTTTTTACGAAATACAATTTCACAAAAAGCGGCACAAAAATTTTCTCGCCAAAGTAATTGTGTTACTGCAAACATAACTCTACGAATTCTTTCTTTTATATAAAATTTAACTCTATCAAGAGTAAATAATTTAATATGTTGATTAAGATCACGACGTTGAAGTTCAAAATATATAATATCAATAGCTTTTTGACGTCTTAATTTTATAAAATTTCTCCATTTTCTTTGAATAATTAAAGCACTTTTTTTATATTTTAAAAAACTTTGTCGTATAGGGTAACCTTTTCCAAATGCTTGAATACAAGTTATAGCTTTACAAATAATAGAAGTTGTTTCTTGTTCCCAATCTATAATCATTATTTCTTTCATTTTTTTTCTTTTATATTTACGGTATGCTAACCAAATTTTAACTGCTGCCATTAATTGAATTTCTTCCTCCTTTATTATTTCTTTTTCTTTATTAACAGATTTTACATTTTCTTCTTTTTCTTTTTCTTTTTCTTCTGTAAAATGAACTTCTACAGGACTTTTTTCTTCAAAAGCTTTTAAAGGAAGAGGTAATTTCGATAAACGTTCAACTATATAACGTTCTCTCTCTAAATCAATTGCTTGAAAATAATTTTCTATAGAAATTGTTATAATATTTCCACGTTCTTTATGTTCTTCTAATAATAAATTACGTCGTATATCTTCTTCCATATCTATAATACGAGAACTTTTCTCTAAATGACGTAATAATAATGTATAATGTTTTAATTTATTATGTTTTATTTTTCGACGTTGTTTTAATTCAGATTTATATTTTTTACGACGTTCTTTTTCTTCAATAGAAATTATTTGTCTTTGTAAAACAGCATAAATTTCATTTGCCCTACGTGCTCCAGATGTTAATAATAAATGTAAAAGATCACTATTATTTTTTTTAAATTTTAATGCTATATCTAATATAGTTTCTCCATTTTTATTAATAATATTAACTAAAGATAAAGAATTTTCTTGACAAATTAACCATTTAAAAAATTCTATTAATTGAATTTCAGGAATTCTTTTATTTAACATTAAATAATGTAAAAATGTATTTCCTTTTTTATCTTGAATTTCATTAAGTCCATATACACTTATAAGTAAAACAATAGGAGTAATTGAAGAATTAAATTCTGCACATGTTTGTAGTGGTGTTTGTCCATTAATATCTGTAACTAAACGAGGTTTTTTTTCATTATCTAAAAGAATCATTAAACATTCTTCAGATTTTAGAATAGAAGCTATATGTAAAATAGTTTTATTTCCTTCTTCTTTAATAATAACATCTATATTTGCTCCTGCTTGAATAGCATTTTTTACTCCTGTAGGATTCATTAATTTAATTGATTCTAAAAGTAATTGTGTAGATTTATCAAAGTTCTCTACTAATAAACTCTTAGAAATATCTGAAACATCGTCACATGCATTACTCATATTTTTTTATAACAAAAGTTCATGTATGCAGAGCACTAATAAATATTCAAAAAAAAAAAAAATACATGAGAGAAAGAGAGAGAGAAAAAAGAAAATTAAAACAAAACAAAAAAAAAAAAAAAAAATCCAAACGTAGGAAGAAGTAAGGAAAGGGAAAAAAAAATTTAATAATAATAATAATAATAATAAAATTAAAAATATACAATACTGTAAAAAAAAAAATAAATAAAAATAAATAAATACAATTCTTAAATACAGATTCGCAAAACACAGAGAGAGTGACATGCACTCAAGTATAGCTAAATAAATAAGAATTTTTTGAATAAATGTATTATTATTATTTCTTTTTTTTTTTCTTTTTTGTATACAATAAAAACACAGAAAATTATACAAAACTCGCTCTTTCTCTCTCTCACACACACACACACAAAAAAAAAAAAAGGAAAAAAAAAATCTTCTTGTCTATTTTAAAATATATTACAAAATTTTATTTATAGATCAAATTATAGTGCTTCTCATCTCTCACAACTAACTCTTTAACTGACTGAATGACTCACTCACTAACTCTTTTTTCTCTCTATCTATTAAATTCAAGAAATTTTCAGCGTTATCATTATTATTACTATTATTATTATTATTATTATTATTATCAATTTCAGTACTTCTTTCTTCTTCTTTAAGCATTACAAAATCTTTTACTTTATACTTTTCTTTAGTGTTATCAAAAATTTGTAATAAAGGATGAAGAGAAGAATCACGATATTCACCTGGACGTATAAGTTTGGTATGATGACGTGCTTCAAAAGAATCATATAGTGTAGTAAAAGCTTGAAAACAATTTGTACAACATAATAATAAATTTTTTCGCATCATTTTATCAGAAATACGTAGTTCATCATCTAAACTAATTTTAAACGCTCTAAAATTATGACGTAATTTTCCATAATATTCAGTTACTTGACGTAATAATATAGGGTTATGAAAAGCTTGAGAACTTTTAGGAGGTCCTTTAACTCCTGTTATAAAAGGTTCATTATTTATAACTGCTTTAGAACAATCTAACATAGATTTTAAATATTTACATTGTGATTCTGCTACAATTTCTGTCATTTTAACAGAATCTACAAGAGTAGTAAGTATAGGACCAAAAATTTGACCTCTAAGTACACTAGCAACATTCATAAATTCTGAAATAGATTCTTTAATTTTTTTAGCTTCATTAATTTCTTGTAATTTTTCTAATCTTTCTTCTTGTCGTTTTTTTTCCTTTTCTTCTTTTTCTAAAAATTGATTAGTTTCCCAACCTTCACAACCATATTGAAGTAATTTTCCTTGTGATTTTCCACAACATTCTACAGCAGATTCAAAAGCATCTACTTCTTCTAATAAGGCATCTCGAAGATTAACAGTAGCATTTTTAGCTCTTCTCAAGGCTTCTATTCTTGATTGAGAAAATAAAATTCTTACTTTTAAATTTGAAGGTAATTTATCATTATATAAATCAAGGAAAGAAACATCTTCTGAAAGATTTATTTCTTGTGGTGTTGGTTTAGGAGTACTCCAACGAAACCAAGATGATTCTCTAGGTTTTAATGCATCAAGTAAATTATTTTCATTTGTTTGCCTTCTTCGAAGAAGTTCCTCTAATGAATTAAAAAAATTAAAAACACTTTTTTCATCTGTTTCATATAAAAAATAAAGTAATGGTAAGTAAGATGAAAAACTTTCCACATGGGCTTCAATAAATTCAAGCATTGTACGTGCTACATGAATTGAAATTTCCTTACTAGCAGGCACAACAAGATGTGGAAAACTTTCTTTAAATGCCAAGAGAAGAATTTCTAATTGTTTTAGTGATCGTTCTACAGCATACTTTCTATGTGGAAAGTTTGAAACAAATCGAAGACGAATCCCACTAGTAGTAGTAGTAGCTCCCTGTTCCGTTCCTATATATTCTCCAACTCGTCGTGTCAGTTTATTATTCCATGAGACTTGCATACAACACGTGGCCCCAGCAAGAAGTACCTTAGAGGGAGTAGAGTTATTATTATTATTATTATTATTATTATTATGATTAGGGTCCCACAGAGACCTCAGAGCCTCAAAAGGGCCCAGGAGGAGGGAAGGCCTCAGTCGAGCAGCCTCACTTTCTGAAATATAAATAGCGGGCTGCTGCTGTGCTAACACATTAGTTTCAGGCGCCACGCGATGTAACTCTGCCGGCATCCACCCCTCATATACTACCACCCGGGTATTAAAGTCTAACATCACCTGGGTCATATGTATATATATATATTTGTATATTTGTGTAAATATAGGGGGAGATGCACTACACCTCGCCTCTTCTTCTCCTCTGAGACACACACACACACAGAGAGAGAGAGATAGATAGATAGAGAGGAACAAAGTAAAACTATGAGTACTACAAGTATAATAATATTTTTTTTATTTTTTTTTATTTTTTTTTTTTGTTTAAGAAAAGAAAGAAAAAGAAACAGATAAAATAAATACATATATACATGAATCAATTTAGGCAGGAGAAAGAGGAGGAGGAAGAGGAGGGGGGGTGAACAATATAAAAGAAAAAAAAAAAAATAATAATAATAATAATAATAATAATAATAATAATAAATGGGGCTATAATAATGAATAGAAAAACAAAAACAAAAAAAAAACTATTCCCTTTCCATCTTTCCCTTTACCATAAATTTTTTTTTTTTTTCTTATTATCAAGAAAATTATTTTACCCCCAAAAATAAATCCTTCTCCCACGATATTTATTTAAGACCTTCAATAATGCTGTAAGTGCTAGACCTCGCATAAACACTTGTAGCACCACCTAATGAAACTACTTGTCCAGGGCAAAAAATACCTGAAGTTGGACAGTATTTTCCCATACAACGTTGTAATAAAGAAGGTGCAAAAAGAGTTGGAGAATTACCAAGTGTTACATTAACTTCAGGTTTCGCAAGTACATTCATACCTCCATGTGAAAAATGAAATGCTGCAGAAGATGAAGCCACAATATTTTTACGTGCTTCACGTGCAACAGTTATATCTTTTGTAACATTTATAATAGGTAATTCTTTTTGTAATCCTATAAGAATACCTGCTGCAGTTTCTGAATCAAGTTCAACATCATCTACAAGTAATTCTATATTATCACCAGATTTTATTTCTACACCTTTTGGAACTGTAAATTGTAATATTCCAGTTTCAGGATGACCTATAAAAGAAAAAGGGATACAAACTTTATTATGTTTAATACCAAGAAATATTTTTGATGTTTTTCCTTTTAATTCTTGAGAACAATACATATCTTTAATAACTTCTGTAGCAATTTTATTATCTAATGTTAAGATACTATATATTCCATCTTCAAAATTAATAGATGTTACTTTTACTGTATTTACACTAATTGAAGGTACAACACTTACTTGATGCCCTTTAATCATAGAACTACGAAGAATTACACCTGCAGCACTACCTGTATATACACGATCATTAATAAAAAATAATGATTCACCTATATCATTTTCTTCTAAATCCTCTTGTTCATCTTTATTATTATTATTATTAATTGCTTTTTGTACTGGAGGACAAACTCCACCAATTACTGGAATTCCTCCTAATCGTTCCGCAAGAATTTCAAGACGTTCTGAAAGTACACGCTCATATTGAAGGGTTAATTTTGTATCTAATAACGTCATACACATAGCAGGTTTAGGTCGTTTTACTTCATTCAAATCATCCATCTCTGGAATTGTATCAAATGTAAAACTATCTGTTTCAAGATCTGGAATACATCCTAGTAGGACTTGAATATATCCTCCACCTGGCCGCTGCTGCCGTACTGCAGCTCCCACCATATGAAGTTGTTGAGCTCGCACTGTAGACGGTGTTACATTATTTACTTTACATAAATTATACCACACCACCTCCGGGGCATCAATCATGCCAGCGTAATCTAATGAAACATTTATGAAACAAAAATTAGGAGCTTTAGGGAGGGCGGCGGCGGCCACATCAAATGCCTCCGCCGCCGCAATACGAGGCCTGTGATCAGCGCTGGCGGCAGCTGCAAATATAACACTTCTGGAGTCCAGTGTTAATTCACGTTTCTTTTGATCTCTTTCCTCAGCGGCGAGAGCTTCTTTAATAGACTCTGGGGTTTCTATACTTTCAGAAAAGCAACGGCGGGGGTTTGGGAGGTGGTCTGTGATAGCCCATACTAGGGGATATTGAAGGGCAAAGCGTCGCATGAAATTCTGAATTTTTTTTATGGAATTAATTAATTATTTTGTTTCCTATAAAGAGAGAAATAGGAAGAAAAGAGACAAGATAAAAAAAGAAAAAAAGAGTAAATCATAATTAATATTTTTTAAATATTTTCAGATAATAATTGTCGAAAACAAAAAAATTTTCTTTGATTTGCCTTAAAAAAATAGAGGGGAAAAAAAAAAAAAACCTTTCATTCTTCTCGCTTTTTAGCAAGCAACTACTCTACATCATCATTTTTTTTTTTTTTCTATAAGAAGGTGGGGTGGGAAACAAAAAAAGAAAGACACACATAAATAGTAATTATAATACACAGATAATTATACTATATATATATATATATATATATAAAAATAGATACATATACAAAAAAAAAAGGATAAAATAAAATAATCCTTAACGAAGTACTGTCTGTTTTGTTACATCTCGGACAAATTTATTACCTTCTACAACTGTATTTAGTACACGTCCAACTTGACCAGAACGTTTAGCAGCTTCCACCACATTTGGAGCTTTATTAGTTAATAATAATGTATTAGGTGCCCTCATAACAGCATCATTAACAGTAATTTCATCCAAATATTGTTTTAATAGAACTTGAAGTTTTTTATTCTCTTCTTCTAAATGATATCGTTCTTGTGAAATAGCAGCATTATCAAGAACAACTTTATTATATTTTGTCCAGAAACGTTCTAATAATCTCCATTCCTCTGAAAATGCTGCTCCATCAGGTGCTGCTGCTTCATCACGTAAATCTGCTGCATCTCCATTAGTAATTAAACGTTTAACTTCTTGTTCAATATCACTTGTAGCAATATTAGATTCAAATGAAAGTACTTGTTCTCTTTCTGTTTCTAATGGTTTACATAATTCTACCAATCGTAAAATTTTTTCAGCTTTTTTAGCTACTTCACGAAGATGATCTTCACCATCTTTAGCATTTTTAATAAATTCTGCAAGTCTAGAAGCTTCTTTATTTCTCCAATTTTGCATTTTATTTTTTAATGCTTTAAGATGTCGAATTGTAGCATCTCTCTCTTGTTGAATAGCAGAATTTTTTTGTTCCCATTCTCTAGCATTACGAGCTAAATTAGTTCTCCATGATGTTACACTTTCTTGAAGTTTTTCAATACGTTTTACTTGAGAAGCAATACGTTCTGTAGTTTCCGCATCTTCTTTAGATTTATCCATATAATCTTTCATATTTACTTGTGCCGTTGCCATAAATTCTTTATATCGTGCATCTAATTCAGCACGAATAAATTCACTTGTTCGTATAAATTCATTTTGCATTTGTTTTCGTTCTTCTTCCATTTTTTCTAATGCCGTATCATGCGCTTCGGATGTTTCTTCTTGTAATTTTTTCTCTAATTGCTCCGCCTCTGTTGCCATATTTTCTAAAATAAGTTTTAAATCCGCCACCTCGTATTCATGCTTACGTGATAGCTCCATTAACTCCATTTCATAATCCCCTTTCATCTCTAATAAATCAGCTTCAAATTCCTTTTCAAGATCTGCCATGCGTCGATTTTGCATTTGTATTAAACTATCCACTGTAGACATGTGGGATTGAAACACCAAGCGATGCTGCTCGCCTGCCTCTTCCAAATCCATAAAAAGCATCGCAATGACGGCATTTTTTCTATCCATCGCCAACTCAAATGCCCGTCGCACCTTTTCAATTTCTGATACCAACTCCCGCCGCTTACACTCTCGTAAAAATATCAGCCACCGCCCCGCCACCACAGCCGTCGCCTGGGCTGTTAACTCCCTCTCCTCTTTTTGTAATTGCTGCAGGCGGGCTAATGTGAGGGCCTCCTGCCGCCGCCGCCCCGCCGCCGCCGCCACCCGCGCCCGCTCCAGCGCTATTGGGTCCACCCCCCGCCCCCGCCCCCGCCCCCGCCTCACAGGCTCCGCTGGCATTTATACAAATACAGATTCTTAGTGAATGAATAATAATAATAATAATAATAATGATAATAATGATACGTATAGTGCTTTGACACCTGGGACTGTCTTTCGTTATTATTTTTTTTTTCTTTTTTTTTTTCTTTTTGCTTGAGTTTGCGTTGTTTAAAACAAAAATAATAATATAGATTAAAAGTAGAGGGGGGAAAAAAGAAAAAAAGGAAAGGAATTAATAAAAGAGCAAAAAGGGGGGGAAGGGGGAAAAAAACAGTAAAGAAAAAACGGCAATTAGATGTAAAAAAAAAAATATATATATATATATATATCAATATTAAGGTTATTCTAGAGACACATATCCTTCAAAAAAAAAAAAAAAAAGAAAAAAAAAAAGGAACTGATGTATATTATATTTTTAAAATAGCAATAATGCATTTGACAAAAAAAAAAAAAAAAGAATTAAACTAATTCAGAATCATTTCGATTTAAAAGATAACGCCAATCAATAGGTTTACGACGAAAAAGAAATAATATATTTAACCAAATTCCTTTATTAAATGGATTTCCTTTTTTAGAGTTAAGATATGTTATACGGTGACGACTAGAAAATTCCCAAGTAGTTAAATTTTGAACAAGTAATACACCTTGAACAACCCATAAAATAAAAATTAATAAAATTATAAAAAAATCTACTATAGTTAAAATTAAAGGTATAAAATTTCGTAATATAGCAGAATCTATTGTTTTATAATCACCAAATTTAAAACATTTTAATATATTAGGAAATAAATAAATTACATAAATTAATGCAACTGTAAGAAGTATAAAAAATCTAAGATGATTAAATTCACCTACACATCCTCCAATCCAAAAGCAATGATGATCATATTTTCGTACACATTTATCACATTTATTACAATGTTTAGAACGTAAAGGTTGCCAAATTTGACAAATTCGACAATAATGAAGAATAGCTTTATCTTCTTCACAATTTATCTCTTCAGATTCTATTACAAATCCAGGATTAGGAGACCAATTCCATAGCATAACTATATTAAAAAAAATCATCAAAAAAAATAAAGTTATTATATTTAATTCATCTAAAGGAATCCAAATAAAAAAACTAGTAAGTACAATAATTTGTGCAAAAATAACAAATAAACCAGCACCTAAAGAAGCATATTTTGAAGCTACAACAGTTCGAGAAGAAGTTTCCCCACGTCGTAAATTATTTCGTGAAAAAATAGAAACTCTATTTTTCCAAGAAGGTATAGAAGACATCATAATAATAATAAAAAAAAATTTATCTAATGATGTAAAATAGAAAAAAAAAAAAAAAAATGGAGATAAAAAAATATTGTTACAATAATGAAAGATGTATATAAATAAAATACTAATAATAATAATAATTACATTCTCACAGATAAAGAATTAAAGCAAAGAAAAAAAAAAGGAAAAAAAAAAAAAAAAGTAAACGCAAAGCAAAATATATAAATATATAAATATATATATTTTTTTTATTTTTTTTCCCCCCCCCCCCTACGGAGCTACTTTCCATGTAACAAGATTTCCTTTTCTATCACATGCTGCAAGAATAGTACCATTAGGACTAAGTGATAAAGAATCAATAGAATCTTCAATACCAAAATGAGTTATATCACAAATCCATTGTAAATTTTTTTCTTTTAATACTTTTATAATCATTCCTTGAGCAATAAAAATAATTCCTCCAATAGAAAGAAGAGCTGTAGCAGGTTCTATTCCTAAATCATAGGAAGCTACAAAAACACCATTAATAGTATAAAGACGAATAGCATAAAAATTATTTAAAGAATGACCTGCTAAAATAATATCTCCTTCTTTTGCATTTATTACAATTAAATCATAATACCAAATTTGATCACCACCACATTTTTTTCTCCAAATATTTTCTGTTAAAAGAGATTTAGGATATTTTACAGAAATTTCTGGATAAGGAATAGTACGAAGTAAAACATAACGTCCTATATCCCATACTGATACATTATAATCTTCTGATGATGAAACTAAAATTCCCCATTCAGGAGAAACAGAAAGTTCTACTATAGGTCCAGTATGTCCATATAAAACACAAATATTTCTTCTAACAGGACCTTTTATTCTTGTAGTTTTAACATCTTCATGAATAATTTTTTTAACTGTATCTGAAATACCTATTAGTTCACCATTTTCATTTTGAAGAGGTAATTCTACTTCATTCCATTCTTTATTACTAATTTTAATAACATGAATAGCTCCAGATTGCATTCCAACATAAACATTAGGTGAATCAACTGTAAAATTTGTTATTTTATCATTTGTAATATAAAAAAAACATATTTCTCTAGATATATCTTTTCCATCTACAAGAATAATACAATTTCCTCTAAAACATAAACAATCTTTTAATTGATCATTAATTATAGTAAAAGGTATATATCCTTTAGGTAAAGCTAAAGGTCGAACTTGTGTTAAAGGAAATTTCCATTCACTTCCTTCTTCAGCACCACGAGCAGAAGAAATAGATTTTGAACGAGGAAAAATTACTATTGTACCTTCTACTTTATATGAATTTATAGGTATAAGTTGTTCAGGATGAAGTATAATACATGATTTTGAATTAGAAGCTTCATAACGTAAAGTTGGACATGGATTTTGAAAAAAAGGAGGATCTATTGATTTTATACGTGATTTATGAGGATTTAAAAATAATTGTAAAGGAGTTTGTCCAAAAGAGTCTATTTGTGTTTCATGACTAGATCTAATAATAGGATCCGTAATAGATAATAAATCTACAGAACCTTCATATGTTAAAGGATGAAAAACATTTACTGCATTAATAGCTTCTTTACCTCGTTGTTTATATCCAAAAATTAAATCTATCCAATAATGTAAATTTTCAGATGTATATCTACTTTCTAATGCTTGTCTAAGTATTTGAGTTAATTCACGCGGTGTAGAAGCCCAAGGTGGTAATTGAACATCATTTACTATTTCTCCATCTTGTTTAGTACCAAATGGAATATGATTAGAATTAATAAATAAATCAGGTAAACAATAAAATTCTGGTAAAAGTTCTTTAACATCTTTTCCTGTAGAAATAGTATAGGCAGTTGCCATAGAATCAAAAACTCTACCTGCATCATCTAATTTAGAATTCATATCTACAAAATAATCTGAAAAAGGTTGAACTCTAACAAGATAATGAAGAGCACCTCCAAGAGGAGAATAATGAGATCCATAATGATGAGGAACTAAATCAATTGATTTATTCATTTCTGTATTTGATAAAGCAGCAATTTCTTTATATTTTGCAATAGCCCTTTGCTCACGATCTAAAGTTTGTGCTCCCATTGGTTTATCAAAACGACGAAAAACATTAGGAGATGTTAAATCTAATTTATCTGATATAAAATCTGATATAACATGTGGAAAAATAGGATATTGACGTAAATCTCCATAAGAACGACCTGCAGCAAAATTTAAATACATTAAATAATGAAAATTTGTAATACGTCCTTCACACCACCAATTACGCCAATTTCTTAAATTATTTTCATTTAAAATTAAAGTTTTATCTAAATATGGTCGAGCTATAGAATTAATAGCATCAAAAACACGTTTTTTAATTTCTTCATTATCAAAAGCTAAAAATAAAGTTTCTCCATTAGAAAAAAGTAATTCTAATGCACATGATTGAAGTAAATTTCTACGTGGCCAAATTGCTCGTATAGTAGAAATATCTATTACTCTTCTAAAACAAGGAATTTCATGTTTATATTTAAAAGTTTTAGGAAGACGATTTATAGGATCATGAACTTCTACAAAAGTAGAAGGTCTATTTTCATTACTATTATTATTTGTCACACCTAAAGATTCTTTTCCTAACTGTGTTAAACCATGCTGAAACCACTCCACCACATACGATATACTTTGTGACGCTATATATAATATCGTCGGTACCCGATCCATTGGTAAAATAAGTTTACACTTCACCGTTAACGCATCAGTCCCAAGAGTTCGATGCGTTAACAACTGCGGTATAGCCGTCACGGAGTAAAACTCTAACAATTTTACATCATCTGTAGACCCCATATCCTCCTTATACACCGCTTTAATCAATTGATCTGTATTCGATGTATTTGTTATTCGTACATCATGAATGTATCGACGCAGCCGCACCCGTTGCCACTCCATACCTAAGAAGTGATCTAATTCCCATCTATTCATGGGAGTTGCTCGCTGGGAGTACAGGCTCACGGCGTGCCCCCACCATGGGAGGAGAGTAAACCTGTAGGCGGCGTGGGCGGCTAGCAGGGCGGCCCCATCCTCTTCCGTGACTTTTGTATAAATTGTGGCCCGGCGCCAGAGGGTGGCCTGGAAGTGGTGCAGCCCCGCCCCGACCTGGCCCCGGTGCTGCAGGGCTCGCCTGGGGTCACTTGATAACAACAGCAGCAGCAACGGGGGGCTGGACTTGTAGTCAAACTTTTGTAAGAGAGAAAAGGCATGGGCGCGGAGGCTGGAGATGTACTTCTCGAGGGCCGCCACCCCATTCCGGGAGAGTTCAATCCCCCATAAAGTATCTGGGATAGAAGTTATATTAGTATTAGTATTAGTATTAGTATTGGAGGGGATTGAGTCATCTATGTTTAACATGGATTCCAACTCAGATATCGAGGCAGAGGAAATACCACCCTTAACAAGAGACCAAATATTAGTATTATAACGTATAAGTCTACATAATGATAAGGCCATGGTAAATTGAAATTTATTTTCTTGCATTGATGTATGTAGAAAACCTGAAGCAGCTCTTAATACAATAAGCCATGGAGCAGAATCTTTTAAAACTTCAACTTTAATCTTTTTTAAAATTTCTATTATTAATGTATTAGATGATAATTGTAAATTTTTCCAATTAGAACCTTTAGGAAGTTGAATAATATTTCCTTGTTTTTCCCAATTAGAAATATTAAACCCATATTCACTATTTCCACTATATGAAAGATGTAATAATGTTATTTCTTTGACAATATTATCATCATTTTTTTCAGCATTATATAAAATAGAAACTGCTATTTTCCATTGTAAAAGAAGTAATTCTTCAGATACTTTTTTTAAACGTTTTTTAGGTGATATTAAATAATCTCCTGTTTGTAATTCAAATAAAAAATTTCTAGAACATTCAAATACCAATAAAGCAAGATAAATTCCCATATGATTATACTGATCTCCTAAAGAAAATTGTTTTTTAAAATATTTAAAATATGTATTAACTAAAGTTTGACCCATCCAAATATCTTCTTCTTTTTTATCTCTTTTATTTTCATCATTTAAAACTTGACTTTCACTTTCACACCAATCTAATAATATTACAACTGTTGTACAAGTTTGAAGAAATAATAAATAATCATTAATAAATCTAATTGTAGAATTCTTTTTTTTTAATAATTGAGAAAACATACGTAAACATGGTGCTGCAAAACGATTTACAAATATTTTTCTTTTATTAACAGTTAAATCAAATCTACGTTTTTGATCAATAACTTCAACAGTTGTTACTCCTAAAAAAATAGTTAATATTGCATCTGATAAAATACGTCCACAATTTAAATTTTCTGTTTGAGAAGAAATTTCAATCATATAAACTGAAATATGAGTAAGTAATTCTACCAAAGGTTCAGTTATAGTACATTCTTCATTTGCAAAAATAGGAAAAAGAGCTAATAAATAACTTTGTATTGAAGAATTTAAATGATGATTAACTTCTTTAGGAGGATATACAAGATCATATATTAAAGATCCTTTTATTTTAATTAAATTATTTAAAAATAATAAAATTTGTATTTGAAAATTATATGGTATATGAATAAAAATTGTAATAAGAAAAAATATTAATGTTCTTGCTCGAATAGTATCATTTAAACGAGTTCTTCGAATTATTATACTTAAAATAATATGAAGTTCTATTTCAGAAAGACATAATATATCAGGAAAAAGGGTTTTTCTAGCTAAATATTCATTAACCATAGCATCTAAATGTTCTTTAGGAATTATTACCCATGAAAGTAAAGAAAGTACTTTACATCGTATAGATTCATTAGAACACTTTAATAAAGTAACTATATCTGAAGAAAGATATTCATCTCTAAGTTCTTCAGGATTATTTATTTCTAAACAATGATATACAACTTCTAATAATCCTAAAGCCCATTCAATTGCATTAGATGATGGAGTTTCTTCACCTATTATTAAACAAATAATAGCTTTTAATATTCTTCTTAAATTTAAAGTTGTCCTACATAAAGTAATAATAAAATTTGTTGCAAAAGGTATAAGTAAAATATCCCAATTTCCATTTGTATCTCCTGCAAAATACATAAGAAGATGTAACAAAAATTCTTCTAAAGCATAACAATCCTCCATTCCATAATTTGAATCTATTCCATTACTAAGAATTTGAATATTAAAATTCCCATAGGTATCATCCACTATATATTGATATAATTGCATTAAAATCACCTTAAACGCCTTTACATCTTGTGACCATAATGTAAAATCTAAAATAACAGGTAAAAACTCTGTATGAATAATCATTTTTTCTCCAATAGCTTTACAAAGTGTTATAGCTGTTTTCTCTGATATTAATATTCGTGTGTGTAATATAGTACGCAGCAGCATCACACCATCATACTTTCCTCCATCTATTGGAGTTGAATATAATATAAATTTCTCAGAATGTGAATGAATTAAAACACTCACACATTCAAATGCTTTTTCAAATGCCTCAGAGTAGGCAGGTTGTAAAGATGTGAGGTAAATAAAAAAAGAAATCCCTCCAATAGCTTCAATAATAGAATAAAGAGGAGAAATAAAATGAAATCGAGGCCCATGTACTCTAGTAGAAATATTTTTTAAATAAAAAGATATTTCACTTTCATCACTAGAAAGTTTTAATGAAATTGGTACAATAGATCCAATCCTATTTAAACGTTCAATTGTGGGAGTTAAAAAAAAAGAAATATCAGATTCATTTTTTTCAATATTTTCATTTATATTTCCTCCTCGACGATCATTTGTATTAGCATTAATCATACATAATTCATTATCACATACACCAATAATAATAGGAAATCGATCTTTATTAGAATATTTTATAAAAGGAAAAGTTAATCCAGTAAATCCAAGTTGATCACCTGTAATATAAGTTCCTCGTTGTATCCACATTGCTGAAAGTAATAACATTTCTTCTGTAAGTATTATTTCATTTTCTTCAAACATATTTGCTAAAGTTGGATAAAGACTAAGTATAAAACTTTTATCCATAAACGATAATGAAAGAAGATTATCACTCCCCATGGCAAAGAGTGCATGAAGTTCTAATTTAGATAATAAACCATTAAATAATCCAAATGATCCAAATAAAAGTTGTTGTAGTGTATTATTACTACTATTAATATTATTATTAATATTTGATGTAAAAGTTGATCCAAGTGAAATCATACTTACTTCTCTAAATAAGTGATCCATTTTATCTAATACACCAAGAGACATTTCAATTGGAATAGTAACTTCTGTAGAATGAGAACCTATTCTATAATTATTATTATTATTATTATTATTAACTATAGAATATAAAGAAATTTGAATTTCTAAACGTAATTTTGATCGAAGAGAAGTTGGACCTTTATTTCCTCCAATAACTGAAATAGAAATCATATTCCATTTATGCATTATTGCTTTTATAATAGGTACAGGTACAACTTTTGAACGTAATTGTTGATTTCCTTTTACAGCTACTCGTACTTTAAATTTCCCATCTGATGCAAGATATAATATAAGAGATGTTTTATCTTGATCAAAAAATATTGAAATTAAACTTACTTCATTTTTTTCTTCTAAATGAAATATATTTGGTTCTATAAGAAACCATAAAATTAATGATACACAATTTTCAGGTTTAAGTATAGAAAGTTGCATTGGTACATCCACCCCACCATATAACGATAATTCTTTTTTAATTTTATTTAAAATATTTGTATTATGATATCTTGTTAATGTTGGAAATCCTGCAGAAATTCCATAGAAAGACATTGGTTGTGAACTTGAAATAGATTCATTTAATAAATAACACCAAGTATTTAAAAGAGATTTTGTTAATTTATTATCATATTCTACAAAATTATCTGAGTGATCGCGTAGACACATTTGAAGCATATAAAGCATTACTTTTTGCTCCACCCCACATTTACCTAAATGTTTTGTTAACATTAAAAGTCTATCAAAACACCATTGCTTATATAATGTATTTTCATTAGTAGCTAAAATAAATAACTCTGATATTAAAGAAATAGTTTTTTGTTCAATAAAAATATACATATTTTCTAAACAATTAGAAAATATATCTATAAAAAGTTGAATTACAGATGAACCAAGTAATGCTTCTTCTGCTGTATAAGATTCTTTTAATAATATTCGTTGTAAACTTTGTAAATATTCTGGATATATAATAAGTTGTTTGTTAAATTTAAATAAATCATCCCCATAAGAAGAGTAAAGTTCCCATCCACATGTTATATCTTGTATAGTAATAGGATTTATTATATAAGATTCAAAATTTAATGCATTAATTTCTTCATATATAAATAAAGAACTTAATGAAGACATACCTATAAATGAACGAGATATTATAGATGTATATAAACGACATTTAAGAAAAGGTCCCAAAGTAATAATTTTTTCAAGTTTATAATATAATTTTTTTTTAATTATTATTTCTTGAGAATTTGCTTGAAGAATATTTAATAAATGAAATATAAGTAATAAAAAATCACACATAATAAGATATTTATGTGATAAATTTTCTGTTCCTTTAGCATCTCTTTGATGACGATGATAAACTAACATTTCATTAAATAATTCACAAAAATTAAAATTTATTAAATTTGTAGAAAAAGATTTTTCCATATTTACACATAAATTTTCTAAACATATTAAAATATTTTCAATTTCACTTGTAAAAAATATTCTTGCAGATTCACTTTTTTTAACAGCTTTTATACAAATTTGTAATCCCCAACATCCAGATATAATGGATTCACTAGATTTAAAATTAATATTTGTAATAAGATTTTTTAATTCAAATTGAATTTGTGATGCATCATCTCCTAAATTAATTAAAACAAATGATAAAAGGTTTACACATCTTAAAAGAATACTTGGACCATTTTTAACTTCGGTACGAATTAAATTAACGATAGTACTAGAAATAAATAAAAATTTTTTTTGTAATGAAGGAATTTTAAAACATATTTCACTTATTATTTGTAATAATAAATGAATTTCATCAGGATTAGATGAAGATAATAATAATCTTTTTTCAAGTTCTTCAAAAAGATGAACAGAAACAAGTTTAGTAAAAAATAATTCTTCATTATAAAAACTACTTAAAAGAATAAGAGTTTGTATAGTATATTTAAGCATAATTGATACTGAACTTGATGCTAATTCTACTATAAGTTTACAAATTTTAACTGCTCCACTCTTTTGTTTTGTATATGATTCTAATGAATTACAAACCATTCCACATAAACGTATAATACTTGTAATAACAGAACCTATATCAGAATTTTCTTCTTTTTCAATATAAACAAAAATATATTCTTTTAAAATATTTACTAAAGATTCACTTACAAGTCCTGCTGAAACTATATCTAAACTACTTATACGAATAGCCCTAATAAGAAGTCGTGAAATATAATAAAATAATCTAGGACGATGTTTCATAGCTTTAAGAGCTCCTTGAATAATAATACGAACTCCAAATAAACCAATGATACTTGTATAAATAGATGAATTAATTTCTGATTCTTGTATTTCCCAATGAGAATCTCTAAGATATAAATATAATGCAGGATTAGGTGATTTCCCACTATTAGGAAGTGAAAGAAGAAGACAAAGTATATCAAATAATATAGTACATTCTTCATTTAAAGAATTATTTAAATCTTCTTTTATACTACATGAATTTACTATGATAGATAAACATATTGATGGTCCATTATAGAGAGCAAATTCTTCTACCCAAATTTTAGTAAAATTAGATGTATGTAATAATATTTGAAGTATACCTCGTAAAACAATAAGATGAACTTTATTTTGATTAGGTGAAATATTATTTAATGATTCTAAAAGTATTTTTATAGGTGAAAATTTTATACGTGTAAGAAGTATACAATTTCTAGCATCTGAAAAAAGAAATGATATAGTTCGTACAAATAATGTAAAACAAACTCGAGGTACACTTAATTCTTCATTAAGTAAAGAAATTTTTACTAATAATGAAAGAAAAATATGTAAACCAGAGTAATTTGATAATTTTTCAAAACTAAGATATTGCATACATACATATGGGTTCGCCTCAGCTGCTAATTCAATAACTTTCATATAATTTTCAAGACTTTTTTCATTTACTATCATATCATATAATCTTGATTCAGATGCTAATGCTTGTACTACAATAACTAAAAGTTTTGTTTTTCGTAGTATATCACACGCAGAAACATGATGTGAGGGATTACTTAATAATTTTCTAAGTAAATATATGGTTTGACATTCTAAATTTATATTTTGAGGATTAAAACATAATTTTGTAACTAGGGACCAAAAATTTGATACAAGATTATTATTATCTTGAATTAAGGAAAGTTTATAATCTTCAGAATCATTTTCCATTCTATACTTCTATTAAATTAAATATAAAAAAAAGAAAAGAAAAAAAGAGAAATAGAATTATTATTTTTTTTTTTGATTTTATTCTTTATAAGAAGAATAAAGAAGATTTATTTCGATTTTTTCTACTCTCAGAAATTTATAAAAGTAGAAGAAGAAAAAAAGGGGGAAAAAAAAAAAGGATATTCATGTGAGAATGTTTGCATATGTTTGTTTTATTTTGATGTTGTTTTTTCTGTGTATGTGTGAAAATAAATATATATATATAGTTTATTTTTTTTTTTTTTTTAACGATAACGTCTTCAAAAATATTATTTCTTCTTTGCCTTTGATAACTCCACTTCTAATTTCTGCAATTCCACTGTACGTTTATTTTGTGAAAGGCAACGCACCACTTTATCTACTACACTATCTTTAATATTTTTTATCCCATGTTCTTTTCGCATTTCTTGAAAGATACTCCATGTTTCACTCCAACTATGATTACATATTGCATGAATAGCAAGTGTATATACTATTATTGGTGTTTTTTTAAATTCAATTCGTGCATTTTTATAAATTTCCACCGCCTCCTCCCATTTTGCAGCTTTTCCTAATAATGAAAGCATTACAGCATATGTATTCGCATCTCTACAAGATATATGTGTATTTTTGTAAAATATAATTGCTTCTTCCCACTGAGAGGCTCGCATCATACTACTTAATATTGCATTATTGGTGGTAGCATTTATAGGTATTTCACGTTCTTTCATATAAGTATAAATTGTATTAATAATTTCAGGTTTTTCTACTGCAGCACTTAAGGCACAATTATAAATAAGTGTTAATGTTTCAGCTTCATCTTTGTTACTATCATATGAAGGTAAAGTTTGAATAATAGCAAGTGCTTTTTCCCAATTTTTCTCCTTAGCACAATGTAACATAATATCAGATGAAACTTCAATACCTGTTGTTGTTATTGTTGTTGTTGATGATGATGATTTCGTTACTTTTGTCTTTTTATTACTCTCATTATCTAATTTTAGTTTATCTTGTTCATCTATAGGAATTTCCATATTATCTGATAAAGGTTTTCGCCCTTCTGCCTTTAAAGCAATATTAATAAAAGCTACAGCTTGAGGAAGGGCTATGGCAATAGGAACACGATTACTATAAAAATCAGATAATTCTACAATTTCTTTATTCATATTATTTTCATATAACAAAGGAAGTAACTTTTTAAGTGTATATTTTGCTTTTATCATAGGAGCTTTTTTTACAATTTGAACTACTAAACGTAATACTTCTTCACTCTTTACATTTCTTGCCATTTCAATAGCGGTCTGTAAATGAATAGGACGAATTCCTGTTTTAATTTCTTGATTAGATATTTCACGAAATAACGCTTGTGGATCTTCAGTATCAAATGATTTCCAACAAAGTATAGCAAGAATTGCAGGATCTTCAGTATTAAGTCCTCTTTTACGAATTTCTTCTAATACATCTTTTATATTTTCTTTAGATGTAATTCGTAATAATTCAGCGTATACTATTTCATCTACTTCATTTGAATTTATTAATTGCGAAAGCATACTTCGTCTCTTAGCACCTTTTTCTAATTTTGCAAGTTGTATTTTATGTAATACTCCAAATTTTTCAGATGTAGTAAGAGATTTTGTTACATATTCTACTATAGCTTTAGTGGCTTCTTCATTTAAAGAACGTGCGTTTGTTAAAAGTTTAAGTTCAAGTAAACCTGTTTTATCATTAAAACGTTTTTGTGATTTATCAACAAGTTCTATTGCTTCTTCCCATGATCCAGTATTAAGTAAAACTGAAACTAATTTAGTTACTGTAAAAAGTTCTAAATTATCTTTTACATTATTTGAAGCAGAACGATAAATTTTAAGAAAATTTTCACCTTGTTCATGTCTTAATTCAAACTTAGTAACATCATCATAAAGTTTTTTATTTTTTAATTCTTTTAATAATGCAGCTTTAACAGAATCTCTATGCTCTAATGGAATAGTTTTAAGACGTTTTTCCATTAAATAAACTGCATGTTTAGACATTGAACTAGATATTTTTGAACTACTTATTAATTTTTCAAAATTTTCAAAACATATTTTCCAATCATTAGAAAAATACATTTTTTCAAGTACTATAGTTTTTTCATCTTTTATTCGAGATGATGGAGATAGTAATGTTCTACTTTTAATCCATTCATCTCCCAATATTTTATGTTCTTCCTCTCGTTGTAATGCTAAACGTTCCCTTTCTGCATTTTCTTGACTTTTACGTAATTGTTCTATTTCTCTTTCACGTTGTAATTCCCAAACATCAACAGAAATAGTTTCACTTTGTATAGGATCAACAGCACGTTGAATACCTGAAGAAGTTAATCCTTTCGCAATTGGAACTGAAATTGAAGGTTTTACAGTTCTTTCTGAAGTTTTTGTTGCTTTTTCAAAGATAGCAGTTACAGCATGATCAAAAGGCACTGATACAGAAGAATATGATTTTAAATCTGTAGTATTAGATGTTTCAAAAATATTTTTATCTTCCATTACGGTCGCATTCATTGTTTCTATATGTACTGTAACAGGTTTAAGAGTTTCCTCATGTTTTTTTTCTTCTTTTTGTTCTTTTATAATTGTAGAAGAAATAACATCTAAATATTGATCGGCAGTTATTACTTTTTTTTCTGTTTTAACAAAATCTAAGGTAGGTACAAGACGATCAACTAATAAAGATTCATTTTTACCTTTTTTAACAACTTTATCTGTTTCTTTTAATACAGGTAATCGTACTCCTTTTTCTTCTACTTTTTTCTTAACAAAATCTAATGTAGGAACTTTTTGAATTTCTTGTTTTTCTAAATCTTTTACATTTTCCTTCTTTTTTATTTGTTGTTGTTGTGGTTGTTGTAAAGGGATATCAATCAAAGGAACTCGCTTCGCAATACTAATAGAATTTCTCACCGTGTTTACTTTAGGTGTTCGTTGTGTTGCTAAAAATTCCGCTACTTTATATGAAACACTTCCTAAGGATCCACCTTTTTTTCGACTTTGGGATTGAATTTTCTTTAATTGCTGGGCGTAGCGTTTACTTGACTGGCCCCCGAGTGGCTCCACCACCCCAACTTTCTTCGCGGAGTCAAATAAAACTTTTGCGGCGGCTGCAAACGTCGAGGCACCACCACCCCCACCTGCGCCGTGACGGGAAGCCATTAACTATTCCTAAGGCTTTTATATATATATATATTATTAAGATGAAAAATAAAAAGAGAGAGAACAAATATATATATATATATATATATATATATATTCGCCTAAAAAAATTAGAACAGTTCCTTTTTCTTTTTTCTTTTCTTTTTTTGAAGGGGGATGGGGTATTTGGTTGTGTATAGTAATAATGATTAGTAGTAATTAATAATGACTGAGAAGAAAACTGGTTAGCAAAAGGTGGGGGTTAAAAAAAAAAAAAAAAAAAGTATAGATTCATCTTTTAATTCTTAAATAATTTAGTTATTCCTTCACCAAAAACATCGTGTAGTTGACACGAATCAATTACTGTTGGAAAAGGTTGAAGCATTGAAATATAAGCTTTTTCAGTTGCTTCAATAAGGTGTTGAGCTGCTTTAACAGGAATACATTCGTCTCCTATTGAAACATCAATTAAAGCAACTTCACGAAACATTTCAATAATTTCTAAATATGCACCATAGCTTAATTCTATAGAATAAGATTCATTTAATAATGAACTAAATGTTCTTTGTGCCTTTTTTGTAGCTAAAAATAAATTATCTAAACATAAACGACTATCACTTGGATTTGTACGAAATAATTTTGAAGTTTCATTAGCTATAACAGCTACACTAATAAAAACTATAGGTAATCGAATTGTTTGAATAAATTCTACAAAACGATCATGAAAAATTTGTCGAACAACTGCATGAACATCTTTAACAGTTAATAAACCATCATTAACTTCTGGAATTTGATAACCTTCTTCAATTTTCATCATAAGTCCACATACAGCAGCTGAAGCAGATTGTAATAAACGTCTTACATCTCCATAATGTGATGCAGTTTGATTACATAAATAATTTATAGCTTTTTCATTAAAAAGAGTAGGTTTAATATTAGAAACTCTTTTTAAAATAATTTCCTTTAATTCTGATAATCTATAAGGTTCAAAAACTAATCTTTTTGTAATATCAAGACGACTTCTTGTTTTCGCATCTGCTGCTAATTCCATACTATTAGATATTGTAATAAGTTTACAAAATGCAAATGGAAAACTTAACCAATCAACTATTCTAAAAAAAGCTTTATGATGTTTTTTTAAAACTTTATCTACTTCATCTATAACTATAACACATAAAGGACTTGAAGAATTTCCCCATCCTTGTCTAAAACGTTTTTCAATTAATGCAGCACATTGATCAGGTAAACAATTTTCAACATGTCCTAATCTTGCTTTACTTAAATGAGAATTTAATGTCCAGTAAATATCTGAATTTTTTTGAATAACATAACCATTAAGAAATACTGCTGTTGGTTTTTTTCCTGATGGAAATGAATTTGCAAGAAGAGCTAGTGCATGATTAACAGATGCTGTTTTACCAGTTCCAGGCATACCAAAAATTTGCATTACAGGATGAACTTTATCATTTAAAAAATCCACAATAGCTTTAACATGAGAATCACGACATGTAAGCTCTTTTGTAGCTGCAGCACTAGAAACACTTAAAGCTGTTACACCTGCACGAAGAGCTGAAACAACACCTTTAGTAGAACCATCTCTTCTACGTTTCATAATATATCTAATTCAAGAGATATATATATATATATATAAAGAAAAGTAAAGAATCGAATAAAGATAAATTTGTCCAAATAAGACACAAATAAACTCAACTGATTTTCATAGAAAGTATAAAATACAATTCAAGATTTTTAATACAGAAAAACTAAAAACACATAAATATACTACTACACATTTATAGCAAAAAATAAATAAAAAAAATCCCATACTCAAGAAAGATAATAAATATAAAAAAAAGAACTCCACAATAAGAATATTACTAACTAATACAAACCACTATATACTTACCAAATATTCGATAATCCTAAAGCATACCATAAAGATTTATTTTTTGGTTGTTTACTTGCAGTAACCAATCTTATTTTTTCACCATCGACAAAGTAAATTTCACGCCACATAGGTAAAACACCTATTCCTTTATATCCACTATTTCCATATTCAAACATTCCTCTATCCCATTGAAATTTTCTTTGAAAGGTATTTTCATCAATTTTTTCAATTGGTACTTCATTTAGATAACCTTTTTTTAGAAAAACGTGCCTCATATTTTAGTAAATCATGAATATTTTCTCCATAATGCATTCCTCCCCATGGACACCCCATTGCTGCCCCAGGAGCAAGCATTTCATAAGCTTCCTCACCACAACCTTCTCGGCGAAGTGTAAGGAATTTTTCAACCACTTCCATTACTATTATTTTAATTTGTTGTTGTTGTTTTCTCACTTCTCCCCCCTAAAGCTTATTAAAATCCAATATTAAACACAAAAAAAAAAAAAAAAAAAAACATGTGTTTGGGAAAGAATTCTAACTAACAGAATGTAGTATTAACTCCAAGAGCAGGAAGACACACAGACATAAAAAAAAAAAAAAGATGACCCGAGCACCCATATACCCAGAGAGATAGAAACACGCACACACAGATAATAATAAATAAAGAAGTCATTATGTTTTTAATTTAAAAACTCTTTAATTTCAGTAACACATAAGGATAAAGAAAAGAAAGCAAAACAAACAGAATAAACCGTACGTACTACCCAGAGTAATTAGAATATTTCATATCAAAGGCTTCACGAGGAGAATTTGTAACAAAATTTTTAGCAACATCTTCATGAAAAGATTTTTCAATTTCCATATTTTTTTCAACAGCTACACGTGCTCTTTCTGCAAGTTCTAAAGGATACGTTGGGTCAAGAGCCATTCTAGCCGCTTGAGCTACATCATCTTCTTCATCTCCACTTTGTTCTTGAAGTAATTGTAACATACGTTTCTTATAATCACCCCAATCACCTCCCATTAAATTTACTTGATCTTTCATAACTGTACGTCTTAATTTATTAAGACTTTTATTTTTCCAATGAGAAATTACTGAAGAAGGTGGTCTTGCTCCTGGAATATTATGAATATAAGCAAAATGATCTAAAGATTCTACTTTATGTAAAATCCATAATTCACTTCGTAATTGTTTTTTCATTTCTTTAGGAAATCGATAACGATGTTCTGAAGGAATATATGAAAGAACTCCTTTATTTCTTATAGGTAAATCATAATAATCTAAAACTATCCACCTTCTATTAACTTTTATTTCATATTCTATAGGATTAGGTTCATTTGGTTTTAAAATAGAATTAAGATTAGTACAACATATAGCTAATACACCCGAATCTGAAAGATATTTACTTGCTTCATCAAAAAATTGTTCAATTCTTCCTGCAAAACCATTCATTCCAGGTGCATATTCACTATTATTTTCTGAAAATAAAGAACTAAAAGATCCTTGATCTGGATAAAAAACTATTAAATCATATTTTCGAATTTTAGAATATTCTTTAGAATTTTCTGTATCTAAAAACATTTCTCCTACACGAAAACTTATAGATTCAAATTGTTTACCCATAGTTTTAGCATCTTTTAAACTAGATGATATAGCTCTAGGATTTGGATCAATACCTCTTACAATAGGGACTCCACAAAATTTTGTAACAAAAGCAATAGCACCACAACGACTCCATACTGTTAAAGCTTTATTAAGCATTAAAGGTCCTCTAAAATTTTTTAACCATTGACTATATAACATAAGAGGTTCCATATCAACTTTAGAAAGTACAGAAATTCCAAAAGGAGGATGTACTTTACAATATTTTGGTAAAAGAGGACTTAAAGTTGCTCCTTGTTCAAAATGAGAAAAACTTCTTAAAAGCTGAAGATATTCATCATACGTAAGATGAGTATTATCTGCAATAGGAAAATATTCTTCTACATAAATTTGAAAACGTTTCCAAAGAACTTGAGACCATTTAAAATTATCAAAATATATATTTTGAATACCAAAGCTTGAATTTAATTCTGGATCATTAAAATCTTCTAATGACCAAAAATCTCGACGAATAAGTAAACGACTACAAAGTTCTTTTAATCTTAATTGTAGACCCATTACATCTATAGAACTAATTGCAGGATATTCTGATTGTGCTAAATGTCTTATACCAATATGAGCTCTATGAATAGTTTCTATTTTATTTAAAGGAGCAATAAAATATCCACTTTTTACTAAAGACCATATACTATCAATAGGTTCAGATCCATCAATAGGAACATAACCTAATGGATACCTTTCAGGATTCTTAGTAGCTTCTGGACGTAATATAAGAGTTCTTTTAGTAAAACCTGATAAATTTAAATATCCTAATCTCTTCATCTTAATCAAATAGAAAGAAAGACACACAAACACACACACGCACAAAAAAAAAAAAAAAAAAAAACTAAAGAAAAAAAAAAAAAAAAGAAAGAAAAATATTAACAATAACAAAATCAC
Organism: Trypanosoma avium; assembly: GCA_030849755.1. Classification (NCBI taxonomy): domain Eukaryota; phylum Euglenozoa; class Kinetoplastea; order Trypanosomatida; family Trypanosomatidae; genus Trypanosoma; species Trypanosoma avium. Next base: position 127,165 of record JASANY010000911.1, on the reverse strand, counting down.
GACAAAAATTCTTTAAGCAAAGAAGAAAATCAGTTAGGGGAGGGGGGTAATGAAAAAAAAAGAAAAAAAGAAAAGAGAAAGTAAAATAGAAACATCAAATATATATATAATATATATTTCTGTTAAGAATTACGACCTCTTTTAACAATACGAGGAAGAACTTTATCTTTTAAAGAATAAACTGGAGCTTGAGGTGGTTTTAAAGAAGAATAATCTACTAAATTACCCCAAGCTAAAGTAACGGCCTTACATCGTTCATTAATATAATGTCTATGAACTGAAAAATTACCTCTAAAATTTTTTGGTAAAATAGAATACAAAAGAATATTACGTGGTAAAAACATAGTTATATTTTTTGAAAATTTTTGTATAAATTCAAAAAACTCAGAAAATTCCATATTAATTGTAAAACGTAAACAAATATTTATATCAAAAAAAGGTACACTTCCATATAATTCACCTCCCCAAGGTGGAGAGCAATGTACAGCATCAACTATAAAATCTTCTGATTTTAATGATTGAAAATCACAACATAAGAAAGAAACACGATTTGCTACACCATAAATTTCTACATTTTTTTTCGCTGCTTCAATAGCCTCAGGATCATTATCAACAGCAATAACTCTATCATATATTTGTGCTAATTGAACTGTATCACCTCCACATCCACAAAATAATTCAAGAATACATTCTTTTTTTTCAAGAAATTGATGAATTTTACTAGAAGATTGAGCAATTTTTTCAGGTGTAACTTCAAACCACCCCCTTTGAGTCATCCAAACACCTTCATCAAATTTAGACCATAAACGATGACGTTGTCCATAATATTTTTTAACAGTTAAATCTTCAGAAAATAAATTTCCAAGTTTTGCCATTTTATTTTTTACCTTTTTCTAGAGGGAGAAAAAAAAAAAAAAAAAAAGAGGAAACGCCCCACTAAACAAAGAAAAAAAAAATAATAATAATAACACAAGAAACAGGCCCACCAACCAACAAACACAAAAAGAAGAGCACCGCGCCGGCGGCCGCGGGGACATGGCGGTGGATCCTTCCCCTCTTCCCCTTCCCCTTCCCCTTCCCCCGGCGCCCCGCAAAGGAACGGTCCGGAGAGTCCGGCCAGGGGGGGAGGGAGGGGGGAGTAACCCCCGCCGAAATCATTTTCCGCCCGCAGCGTTTTTTTTTTTTTTTTTTTTTTCCTTTTTGTTGACCCCTTATTTTTATTTTTTTTTTTTATTTTTTTTTTTTCTCTTGGGGGGTTGGTGTTTGTTTCCTATTTTTTCCCCTTTTCAACTTATTTTCTTCATGACCTTTTTTTTTTGTTATTATTTTTTTTTTTTTCAGAATTAGGAAATGGAAGAAGAAAAATTTAAAGAACGATTAACTAGATTTTATAAAGTTTATAATCCTTCTTGTATTTCGTCAGTGGATACCATTTCAAAGACATATCGTGGTAGAGAAGAAGATATTTTTCGTGTATTAATAGACAAATATGGTCCTGAACCATTAATAGATAAAGAGAATAAAGAAGAAAGTGAAGTTAATTTAGAAACTTCTAAAATATTTTCATCTATAGATGATTGGCCTACAAGATTTTATAATTTTTTTTCTTATTATCAACCAGAAAAAATTTCAGAACTTCCACAAGAACTTGCTAATCATAAAGATCAAGAATTAGAATGGATGTCAAATTTAGTCAAAAAATATGGAAAAGAACCTAATAGAGATGAAATTAATAATAATTCTAAAAATAAAAAAATAGTTATATTAAAGGATAGATTGATAAATTTTTATAATTTACATAATAAAGCAATGATTCCATTTGTAGATGAACTTATTAAAAATTATAATGGTAATGAAGAAGAGATTTTTAGAGATTTAGATTATCAATATATTACTCCTAAAAAAGATGTAACAAAAAATATTTCTTCATCTTTTACAAATTTTAATGATGTAATTAAAAGATTAAGTAATGCTCTTGAAGTTAAAACAACTGAAGCTTTAACTTTAAAAAATGAAAAAGAAGTTTTAATAAAAGATTTATCTAATGCAAATAAACTAATAGATGATTTTAAGAATAAAGAAATATTACTTAAAACAAAATTATTAGCTGTAGAAGAAAAATTAAAAGAAAAGAGTATAAGTGCTGCTCTTGAAATTAAGAATACAGAAATTCTTACATTAAAAAATGATAAAGAACAAGTTATTAAAGAACTAGATAAAGCAATTAAGTTAGTTAATGAATTACAAATTAAAGAGAAAGTACTAAAAAAACAATTATTTATTACAGAGGAACAATTACGATCAAAAGAAACTTTTATACCTTCAAGAAATTATAGTAATGATTATGATACCGAAAATTCTTTAAATTCTGAGTTAAAAATGATGAAGAAAAAGCATTCAGAAATTCGTACATTACATAATAAGCTTGAACATCGTATAAGAGTTCTTGAAGTAGAAAAAGAACAACTTCTTGAAGAATTAAAACAAGCAGAGAAACGAACTTTTGAGGTAAGTGATTTACTTTCAATAGAACATCGACGAAATTTATCTCTTCTTGAAGAGGTAGGTAGATTAAAATTAGCTGTAGAAAGACCTTCTAGTGAAGAAGCTTTTACAGCTATTATTAAAGAAATTGAAAAACGCCTTTCTGAACATTATGAAACAGAATTAGAACAACATCGAAAAGAAATGAATGAATATTATTTATATGCAGAAAATCAATTGCGTCGTCGTGATGCACTTATAGCGGAATTAGGAATTGATCATCAATAATAAACATTTTTTTTCTTTTTTTTTTTCAGTAATGTCAAGAAAAAAAAATAATAATAATAATTCAATTGTCAGTAATCTGTTTTTCTTCTTTTTTTTTTTTTCTTTCTTGTTGTTTATGATAGCTTTCAGTATTACTTCTTTTGTGTGTGTTTGTGGGCGTGTTTCTATATATGTATGTGTTTGTTTCTTCTTTCATGTCTGTTTGGTTTTTTTTTTTTTTTTTTTTTTTTGTGTGTGTGTGTGTGTGTCTGTGTTTGTGTGTATCTCTCTCTTTTTCTTTCGTTCTCTCTCTTTTTTTTTTTTTTTCTTCTATTGAACTATAGATATTGAAAAACAAAAAAGTTAGATCATAACTTTGCTTAACCTGAATAATGTCTGGTCTTCGACAAAGAAAATCTATTATTGCTACTGATGAAAGCTCTCAAAAACCTATCTTAAAAAGAATTGCAGCAGCCGACCTTTTTCCAAAACCAAAAGAAGATTATTCTCGAGTTCAAACCTCTCGCGGAGCCTTTGTGAGTCTTATAACTATACTTGTTATTGCATCATTTGTTTTATGGGAAGTTATTGCATATATAATTGGAAGAGATGCTTATAAAACAGAATTAGGTGTTGATACAAGTTTATCAAAAGAAGTTTGGTTTAATATTGATATTACCTTTCCTGAAGTTCCATGTCATGAACTTTCTTTAGATGTTTTAGATGTTACTGGAACATTTAAATTAAATGTCACACAAAGTATGTATATGAATCCTATTCATTCAGTAGGAGATAATAAGTTTCGTGGTAATAAAAAGTTTTTAAAAAAGAGTGATAATTCTATTTATGATGCTAAAAAAGATCCAGAATCTTCAGAGTATTGTGGAGAATGTTTTATTGATGATAAGTATAAACATTTGATTAAAACCCAAAAAGTATGCTGTAATTCATGTGAAGATGTTTTAAAAATGTATGAAAGTCATGGTATCCCTAAGCCAAATAATAATAAAATTCAACAATGTAATTATGAATTATCTGTTTCAAATCCTGGATGTAACTGTCGTGGACAGCTTAAAGTAAGAAAAATTAATGGTATGCTATTATTTGCACCAAAAAGGGTAGGTAATGCTTTCAGAATACGTGATGCTATGCGTTTTAATTCAAGTCATTTTATTAATAAATTTTCAATCGGAGATGAACGTGTTACTCGATTTTCTCGTAGAGGAGTTAACTATCCACTTAATGGACATAATTTTGTTACTAAAAGAGGACTTGCAGAAGTTCGTTACTTTTTAAAAATTGTACCAACAGCATATTTTATTTCTAAAGGAAAAGATATTTCAGGATCTTCTTATGAATATGGTGTACAATGGAGTCATCGACAAATACCTATAAATTTTGGTAAACTTCCTTCAGTCGCCTTTGGTTTTGAATTTACCCCTATACAAGTTAATAATTATTTTGTGCGTCCTTCTTTTTATCATTTCCTTGTACAATTATGTGCAATTGTTGGTGGACTCTTTGTGGTTCTTGGACTAATCGATGGTTTTGTACTATGGGTGGGGAAATTTTTTTGAACGAATATGCTTTTTTTTTTTTTTTTTTGCTCTATATATATATATATATAT
>JASANY010000911.1:103444-122663 GCA_030849755.1 Trypanosoma avium | reverse complement strand
GCTCTCTCTCTCTCTCTCTCTCCAAAAAAAAAAAAAAAAAAAAAAGAGGAGGTATCATACAGTTTTAGTATGTGTTATACGTTTCGAATACTTTCTTTTTTTTTTTTTTTAAGTGTATGTGATGTAGAGTAGGAGAGCGGAAGGAGGAGCTGGGAGAAATAAAGAAAAAAAAAAAAAAAAATCATATACAAGGGAAGAATTGATCTTATGTTTATTATTGCTTTTTTTTTTTTGTTATTGATAGAACTGATATTTACATCTAGTTTGTATTTTATAATTCTTCATTTTTTATTATTATTAATTGTTTCTTTAAAAAAAAAAAAATGCTTTATATTCATGTTATTATTATTATTTTTTTTTTCTATATTTATCGTGTATAGGTCTCTAGATGATGAGACGAAGTATATTACTAGCGGCAGAAGCCCAAATGCCGACAATTCTACCTGATTGGGCTATTAAAAAACCAACGAAATTAACTATTGCATTAGATGGATGAGCTAATAGGTTATCTAAAGTAGCGAAAAAATTAGTAGATGTGAGTGATGTAATGACAGGAATTCAACCAAAAGAATCACTTTATTGTATTCCAAGACTTCTTACTGTTAATGGTATACGTCCAACAGTGATGGATAACGTACTTATTGCTCCAAGTGCTTTTGTATCAGGTGATGTTCGAATTGGAGGAAAAAATTATATTGGTTATAATTCTATTATTCGTGCTGAAAATGGTGAAACTATTTATCTTGGTGAAAGTTCTAATGTTCAAGAAAAAGCAGTAATAACAGGAAATACTACAATTGGTAAATGGGTTAGTATTGAACCTATGGCTATAGTTGATTCAGCTGATATAGCTTCTTGTTCTTTTGTTGGTGCTAATGCTATTGTTATGAGAGGATCAAGGATTGAATCTGATTCAATGCTTTGTGCGGCATCTGTTCTTCAATCAGATGCTATAATTCCTTCTGGAGAGATGTGGTCAGGTAATCCTGCAGAAAAGATAAGAGATTTAACTGAAAAGGAACAAGATGATATAATAAAGGCTGCTAAGCATATGGTTTTACTTGCAATAGAACATAGAGATTCTTGGGAATTAACTTGGGAATAATTAGAAGATCAACGTGAAGCTCGTGAACAGTTTGCTCGTTACGCAGAGAATAATAGAGAAGTTCGAACGAAACCTATGTATATTAAAGAACCACCACGTCCAAATAGGAAAGCTACAAGTAGAAAGACACCACAAGAAATGGTAGATGGTGGTGAACATAAACCACCTTTGGCAGAAAGTATTCACCAGGGATATTAATAACTTTCATTTATTTTGAACATAGTATTATTATAATTTCTTTTTTTTTTTTTGGATGCGGATGCTTATTTTAAAAAAATAATAATAACAAACTATAAGTGGGAACGAAGGGAGGGGTTATCAAGGGGTATCTTTAGTTAAAGTAAACGTAGTATTAGTAATAGAAGTAGTAGTAATGGGGAAAGCAAGCAAATAGTAAGGAAAAAAAAAAAAATAATAATAATAATAATAATATCAATTTATAAAGTTCAAAGTAATTGAACATATGTATATATATTTCTCTGTGTTATTTTTCTATAGAAAGTTTTATAATGTTTTTTTTTTTTTTTTAAACTATTAGATTTTAATAGATAGCCAATAATAATAATAATGGAAGTATTAAATGAAAATTTGGTGGTATCATGTGAAAATATTCATAAAACGTATTTGCTTGGTACGGAGGGTGTTCCAGCTCTTCGTGGTGTAGCAGTTGATGTAAAACAAGGTGAATTTTTAATTTTTTATGGTACAAGTGGAGGAGGTAAAAGTACTTTACTTAATGTTCTTGGAACTATTGATTTACCTACTAAGGGTAATTTATACCTATTTGGACAACGAATAACAGAACAAACTCCTGATGCAGATCTTGCTCGTATTAGGTGTAAAAAAATGGGATTTGTTTTTCAATCATTTAATCTTTTATCTTCTATGAATGTGTTAGATAATGTTTCACTTCCAATGATAATTGATGGTAGAAGATCAGCTTCTGAAATTAAAGAAAGGGCAAAAAATTTACTACGATCTGTTGGACTTGGCGATAGAATAACTCATTATCCTTCTATGTTATCAGGAGGTGAACAACAACGAGTTGCAATAGCACGAGCCCTTGCTAATGATCCTGATATACTTTTATTAGATGAACCAACTGGAGATCTTGATACAAGAAATACACAACTTGTAATGAATATACTAATGAAATTAAATCGTGATAGAGGAATAACAATGGTTATGGTAACTCATGATGTGTATATGAAACCCTATGCCCATCGTGTATTTTACATGCGAGATGGTAAAATTCAAAATATTGAAAACGTTGATCCAAAAGTTCGAGAAAGAGCACTACAAAATTTGGAATATATAAATAAAAAATCAGTTAATGGCCAAGATGATAACAAACCTATTATATTATCATCAGAAATAAGAGAACTAGAGGATTATAATACTGCAGATGCTCAATGTGAAATGTCTTTTAAAGATGATCCAGATATGCAACATGTCGTTAGAGTCCTATTTGGAGAATAATTTATTGACAGTAATGAATATTATTCTCTTTGTTTTTTTCTTTTGGTTCGTTCGTTCGTTCGTTTTTTTTTTTTTTTTTTTTTGGCTCTGTTTTACCCTTTTTATTTTACTGGAGCGTGGAAAACTCTTTAATGATCAATTATATATATATATATACTCTGCAGGTTTTTATTATTATTATTACTTTCTAGTCCCTTCCTCTCTTGCTTTTTTTTTTTTTTTTGTTTCTTTCGCCTTTACTTATATAGTTTTTGATTTTTTTTTATTTATTTATTTACTCTTTTTTGAATGTCTTGGGGGAGAAAATATATGGTTAATATTATTATAATTTTGTACTCTAAGGAAATTTCTTGTTTTCTTTTCTCTCATTCTTTTATTTATTTATAGTTTTCATGAAATATAATTGTAAGTATGGAGCAGTTCCTTGCAAATGGTCAAGGTTACTGTATTACATGTAATACTTGGCGTTGGTTTAGAATATCTAGATTTGGTTGTGTTTTTGCATGTCAATGTCCTGGTAAATATATTGAATTTCAAAGTGTTTTACGTGATTATGTAGCTGCAATTTCTATAGGAGAAAGACCTGTAGAGTTTGTTCCTGTTATTTCTGGAAGAATTTCAACAGATCATATGAAAATTGCTCAAGTTGAATTAGATTTAATTCATAATAATATTTCTTTACGAATTATGAATACAACTCCAGAAGATGCTTTTGAAATTGTTAATGGATTACCTATTAGTTTACATAAATGGACTAAAACAGAAGAAGATAATTTTTCTTTTTCTATGGATAGTCTTGATTTACTAATTCATGAATTAAGATTATTATCTGATGTTAGTGGTGATCGTTTACTTGTAAATGAACCTTCTAAACGTTGTAAAGAAGTAGCATTAAATTCAAAAATAAATAATAATTTTTCTTTATCTGATTTATTACCAGCAAAATTATTTTCTGCATTACATCAACATCAATTAGAAGGAATTTATAAAGCTTTAAATTTTGGTGGACGTGTTTTATTTGCTGATGAAATGGGAGTTGGTAAAACTCTTCAAGCAATTGGAACTTTAGCAGCACTTAAAGCTTTTCCAACTCTTATTATTTGTCCTGCAGCTTTACGTCATCTTTGGGTAGAAGAAATAGAAAAATGGCTTACAGAATTTATAGAATTAGATGATATACATATAATAAGTTCTTCTAATAGTTTTTTATCTGTTAAAGATTCTCCTAAAATTGTAATTACAAGTTTTCATATGGCTGCTATACTTTCTTCTCAAATTAAAAATCGTCAATGGAATTGTATTATTGTTGATGAAAGTCATACTCTTCATACTACATTAGAAGCTTCTAGTGATGCACAATATACTTCATTAATTTGTGAAATTGGTAAACGTTCAAAATATTGTTTATTTTTAAGTGGAACTCCATCATTAGCATCTCCTTTTGATCTTTTTAATCAAATTGATACAATTTCTTCTGGTTTACTTGGAGAAACTAGATATGAATTTGCTTTAAGATATTGTAGAACAGAATTTTCACCTTATTTTAAAGTTCGTGAATGTATTCGTAATATAGAATTATTTTCATTACTTTCAGTTACTTGTATGGTTCGAAGATTAAAATCAGAAACATTAATTGATTTACCTTCAAAACAACGAGTTATTCTTCGTATTCCAGAAACTTTAATATCAACACGACAAAAAAAAAAAATTACTTTTCAAGAAGAATATTCTTCTAGTTGGATAAAAAAACGTCATAAAATTTTAGAAATTGTGGATTTTCTTTTAGAAAAGTATCATAAAATTGTTATATTCGCACATCATATTAAACTTTTAGATTGTTTAACCAAACATATTCATGAAAAAAAATTTACCTGGATTCGTATAGATGGTAGTACCCCTATATCTTCCAGAGCTATATCTCTTTCTTTATTTAATGAAGGTGAAATTCATGTCGCGATTATTGGAATTACAGCCTGTGCTGTTGGAATTCATTTAACAGGAGCCTCCTATGCATTATTTGCAGAATTACCTCCAGATGTTACTTGGATGCAGCAAGCAGAGGATCGTTTGCATCGTCCTGGGCAAGAAAAAAATGTAATATTTTTTTATATTATTGGTTCTGGTTCTTTCTTTGATGGTGAATTATTTGTACGTCTGTGTCGATCATTTCAAGCGATTCGTCGTACCACGGATGGGGTTTCTTCTTCGTTAACGGCAAGTTATACAAGTCATGGGGTTTTATTTAATAATAATAATAATAATAATAATAATAATATAATGAATACGGAATGTGATACATCACGATGTATAAATACATTATTTAATCTGGCAGATTCTATTCCACTTCTTTTTCGAATTAGTTGTAATACCGGAAGAATTCATATAACGCAAGGTGATAAATATCTTATAAATCTTTCTCTTGATGAAGCACAACAATATTGGAATCTCAGTGATGAATTTTCACGACAGCTAAAAGAATTTTTATCAAATGTAGAATTACTTTCTCCTTTTGAACGTCGTAGATTAAGATTATCTGGAGTTTGGCTTAAATCTAATTTTACTTGGCGTCCTAAAAAAATACAACGAAAAACTTTCTCTCGTTATTCTCAAGAAAGATTATTATTAGGTAGAGTATTTTTTTGGAAAGTAATTCGACGTAATTTACCTACACATTCGTATGGAGCATTATTGATTAAATCCGAAAAAGGTTATGTACCTTTATGCTTAGAATGTGAAAACCCCTTATCTTATTCTAAAAATTTATCTCCAGGAGAAGTCGTAACTATTGAAAATGATACTGTTATGTTTTGTACTGGTATATGTCGTGAATCTTTTTATATTAAACGTTCTGGATCTGCTGTTAGACGAGGTGTTAGAGATGCTGATAAAGGTATTTGTACAAAATGTCAAGTAGACTGTGAATTATTATGTTCTCTAATTTCTGCTACAACTTCGTTGAAAGATAGAGAAGCACTAATTGATCAAATGCATCCTCAAATGCGACAACACCCTATACTTTTTAAAAGAATAATTGAAAATCCTATTCCTGGTAATTTTTGGAATGCGGATCATATTTTACCTGTTAGTCAAGGAGGTGGTGAGGCAAATATGGATAATTTACAAACTCTTTGTGTAGCTTGTCATGCTGATAAAACAAAAAGTGAAGCAGAAAAAGGTCATATGTATGCTATGGAAAAAAATTACTTAACTACTGTAGATATTTCATGCAATCATTTTATTTTTAAATCTAAACGACGAGTAACAATGGCATGTGTAATAACTAAGGAAAGGGAAGATTCTTACTGTCATTAGTTTAATTTTAATTTTTTTAATTTTTGTCCCTACTACATATATTTTTATTTTGTGTTTGGTGGAGATTAAGAGGGTAGGGTTAATTGGAATTAATATTCTTTCTTTAATTGATGTTTAAGGGCTTTTTTTTTTTTTTTTTGAGGTGTTTTGCTTGGAAAAAAAAAACTATATATATATATATATATATGATTATTATTTTTTTTTTTTTCCCCCCCCTTTGTAGCATAGAGAAATTAAAAATTAAAAAAAAAAATAGTAATAATAATAATATACTTTTTTTTTTGTTTTATGACTAAAAAAAAGGGAAAGCATGAGTCACATTTTATTTTCGATATCATCTCTGAAGGTCAGACAGAGATTACAGATCCTGTAGCGGAAGAAATGGAATTTTTACGAATGAATTATGATGGTGTGACGATAACAGAGCAAAAGGGGTTTTATCCAAAAGTTTCCCTAACAATGGATGTTGAGTCGAACCCAAAACGACGAATTACACTTGAAGTTCATATAGTAGCCGGTTACCCATTTGTTGCCCCTAAAGTACAAATTATACTTGCAAATGGAGTACAACCTGGGGAGCATGGGGCCCTCATGGAGGCGGAATTAAAACAAATTCAAATTGATGTAAAGGAATCTATAAGTCATTATTTAGTATTAGGGGCACCATGTATTATGCAAATTTTTGCAGCTGTTGAAAAGATTTTAATTCATGGCATTCAACGTTCATGCACACCAGCACCGGAGAAAACTGTGGAAATTGTAACGGCTGTACCTAAAGCAGAATCATCTTTAAAAGAAAAAAATAATATGAGATTGAATATTCTTTTATTACATTTACTGAATAAGTGTTGTCATTTGAAAGATCCAGATTCTAATGAAGAGGCTTCTAGTAACTATCAATTACTACTTCAGTACTTAATTCATGAAGTTAAACTTATTCCACCAAAATTACAAAAATGTATACCTTGGAAGTATGATTATGTTCAACGTGCTTTTGGTGAAAATATTCAAAATTCTATGGAAGATTCAGCTAAAATTACCAAATGGGTTTGGTCACAGGAAAAAGGAATTGGTACTTTTGAACGTAGTTCACCTGGAAGATTTAAGGATGAATTTATTCAACAATATAAATTAGGTGAAGGGGGTTTTGCTCCTGTTTTTGTATGTCGAAAAAAACTTGATGGTATTGTTTACGCCGTTAAAAAAATTCTTATAAAACGGTATCAGAGAACTAAAGTACTTCGAGAAGTTAAAAGTTTAGCAAGTCTTAATCATAAAAATATTGTTCGTTATTATGATGCCTGGATTGAACCAGGATGTGATGAAGACTTAATAGATTATTTAAATCCTTCTGAAGAAGAAGAAGAAGAAGAAGAAAATGATAATGATAAAGAAGACGAAGATGAAGAAAATAGTAGTTTGGGAAGTGAATATAGAAAGAGAAAAAAAGCGATACGATGTATAAATATTGATAGTAGTTCAATAACAAGTGTTTCAGAAAATGAGGAGGAAGAAACAGATGCAAGCGATAGTGATTATTACGATAATTCATCTGATGATGAAGATTCACAAGATGGAATGTTAAAAACTCCAAAAATTACATGTTCTAGTCAGTATGATACACTTTATATTCAAATGGAGTTGTGTTCAAAACAAACTTTAAGAGATTTTATTGATAAATGTGATAAGGAACCAAATACACTTTTAAGTTCTGGTGATGGAGAAAAAATAGCAGCAAGTATTTTTCGTCAGTTATTGGCAGTTGTTGCTCATTTTCATAGGAAAAAAATTGTTCATCGTGATCTTAAACCAGCAAATATTTTATTTGAGGTTGAAAGCTCTATAAATGGTAGTGAAATTGAAACTATACGTGTAGCAGATTTTGGTTTAGCTCGAAAACTTCGTCCTTCTTTTATGAGAGCTGCAAGTAGTTTTGAAGTGGATGATATAAAAATGTCTGGTGAATTAGATCAAGTTTATTCAGCAACAGGAAATTTAGGGTCTGTTCTTTATTGCGCACCTGAACAAAAAAATGGTGAAAATTATAATTTTAAAGTTGATGAATATAGTTTAGGAATGATAGCACTTGAAATGTGGTTAGCTGTTAATGGAAAAGGATTTAGAGAACGTTTTAATATTATGACAGAAATTAGTCGTGGAAATTCAATTCCAGAATGGTTTCGTATTCAGAATCCTAAAATGTTTGAAATAATTTCTAGTTTACTAGAAATTGATCCTACTGCTCGAAAATCATGTGATGATATTCTTAATACTGCTGATCTTCCTGGAGATCCTGCTGATATTGTAGAAGCACTGAAAACTATTGAAAAGTATGGAGAAAGTATTACTGGTCGTATAATTCGTAGTGTACAAAACATTTTGGTAGAACAATGTTTTAAATCTTCTTCAAAAAATCAAGAAGGTGAAGAAGAATCTAATGAGTCTATAATAGTTGAACTTGCACGTTTCATTAATATCATTGGTATACTTCACCATTCTGTTTTTGTCAGTTGCTATGATTTAATGATTCCTAGAAATTTTTTACCTGAAGATTTAGAAATTTCTTGTATAATAGATGGAAATTCTAGAGTTTGTGTATTTTCTTCAGAACCGCATCTCGCTATTGCTTATTTTTATAAGTTGTCATCAGCTAAAGCTAATAAAGATAAGTCTACATCAGCTATTGCTTATAAGGAAAAGTCTTCATCAAATTCTCATATGAGATCTTTTTATCAATTTTATTATAAAATACGGCCATATGTTGTCTTTACAACACCGTGTAGTACTTCTGGAGGTTTTGAAGAAAAATCATTAGAACCTATACTTTCATTTCTTCATTTAATTTCAGTCTGTGAATTAAAATCGAAATTGGATATTATTATATCTCATGCTAATTGGTTAAATGCGATTCATCCTATAAACTCTGGTTTAAAAAAGTTATCATCAGATGAGTTAATTAAAATGTCTCAAATTATCGAAAAAAAAGATTGTATTCGTAGTTGCGTTTTTAATATTGAAAATATATTAACTAATTCTGGTTTTATTCAAACCTCAATGGAAAGAGAAGAACTTATAGAAAATTATACTTCAATATTAATAGATATTTTACCTCTTTTTGGTGAACAAACTAGTTCAAATATCAGAATTATAATTGATTCATCTTTAAAACCAAGTGAAACATCTGTGAATAGGTCTTTTCTTGAAGATGGTTTAATTCTTGAATGTCGTACAAGAACAACAACAACAAGAGAAGAAGAATTTAAAGCCGTAGCATTTTGTTGTAATCTTGAAAATTTTATAAATAGATCATCTACAGAAAATTCAGTTCTATCTGCTATTTCTCTAAGTATTGATCTTCAAGAATTAGGATCTGTAGTTAAGTATATTCGTTTCCCTCAGAAAGAACCTTTGATTTTTCGTGGAGTTGGAGTTCTTCGTAATTATGTTAGTTCTCTAACCCAAATAACATCTGTTGTTGAGGTTGCAGTAAAATTATGGTTAAATAATATTCGAGCTTGTCTGGGGAGTAAAACTCATAAAGAATTTTCTGATATTATGATAAAAGAAGGAATGCAAGCAATTTATTTAGATGGGAATCTAATTAAAAATTCTTCTTCATTTCCCCCTAATAAAGGAAAGATTAGTGGATTAGAAAATGTAACACCAGAGGAACTATGTGATATCTTACGAGATCGTTACACTTCAGAACAAATTCATAACTGTAGTAGTACTGATCCTGTTATTTATTTAGGAGTTGAAAAAAAAGAAAGTTTAGAAGATTCTGCTGTAGCAATTTTTGAAAAGTTACAAAGATCTCTCTCTCATATACTTGTAGTAGATTCAGATTTTAAAACTATATGGGAAATTATTAAGGAATTAATAGAAAACTCTAACCTTTCAAAGGGTGGAGATAATAAACGTTCTGAGTTAGTTAAGTGGTTTAAGGAAAATATGTCTAAATACAAAGTAATCCCTATTTTTTCAAAGTCTGATAATTCGGTCACATTTTTTGTAGACCCAAATCAATTTAAAAGAAAAACTCGTAACGATGTTCCTAAACGAAAAAAAGGAAGTAAATAATAATAATGTAATTTATTATTATTATTATTATTATTATTCCTATTTATTTATTTATTTATTTATTTTTTTTTTTTTTTAGTTTTAAAGTTGCATATTCGTATTATTGAATAACATTATGTATATTTTATTTATCATATAGTATTTTATCTCATAATTTCTTTTCTTTTCTTTTCCATTCTTTTTTTTTTTTTTGATTTTTTTCTTTATAAAGCCCTACCTGAAATTGGAAAAAGAGGTTGAAATGAATCACCTCTTCAGTAGGCAGAAGGCAGGAGCTTCTTCTCCCGATAAAGATGAGATAGAAATGTGGCGTCAGAAAGTAAATACACTGGAAGAGGCTGTTAGAAATATGGAAGAAGCTTTAAGAGAGGAAAAACAGAAATTTACAACACTTCAAGAGAAAACTACAACATGGAAAGAAAAAGTAAAGGAAATAACAGCTAAAGATAGAGCCCGAATCAAAGATATAGAAGAAGAATTAGCAGTTTTAAAGTCAATTAGTAGTAAAACAGATTCTCCTTTAACAGCAGAAATACAATCTTTTATAGAAAAAAGTTTAACAACAATACGTGAGGAAAATAGGCAAAAACAGAATATAATGCAAGAAGAATTAACCAAAGTACATAATACTTTATCGGATCGAGATTTAGAATTAAATGAATGTCGGCGTAACTATGAACTTCTAAAAAAACAATACATTAATGTTCAACAAAGATTTACGCTTGAAATGGAATCATTAACAAATCATCAAGAAAAAGAAATGAAACAACTTCAAGAAAATCTTGGAAATTCTGAAAAAGTACTCTCTCTTCAAAAGACAATAGCAAAACAACAGGAAGAAATAGAAACATTAGAAAATCACTCAACACAACAAAGTAATTTTACAGGAGAACTTCAACATGAAATAATTGAAATTAAGGCAAAAAATAATGAATTACAAAGAAAACTTGAAGAAGCTCATCAAGACTTGGCTGTTATGCATCAAAAGCAGCAAATGTGGAAAGAAAATGTTAAAAATATGAAATTAAAAGATGACCAAACTATTCAAGAACTCCGTGAAGAATTAGAGAGGTTAAATAATCAACAACCAAGTGAATCAGGTAAAAATCAATTTGATGAAGAAAAACTTCAGAAATGGAAAGAGAAGGTAAAGGAAGAAAAGATTAGAGATTTTGAGACAATACAAAAACTAACAACTGAGATACAACAAGTTAAACAACAAAAAGAAGAATCTCTGAATCTTATAAACAGCATCTGTCAACTACTTCAAGAAAATCCTCCTAAAGTTTCCAATAGTATTGACATTGCACAAAATTACTTGATGTCTTCTCAAACCCGATGTGTATTAACAAAAACTGTATCGTCCTCAAGTAACACTACCCCACAGAGTAAAACAAGCCAAAATAACCAAAGTGATCAACAAGATATTAGCTCAACAACAGTGCAACTCCAGGCTCAACTGAATGAAGCAGTGCAAAAGCATCAAGAACTGCAGAGTGAGCTAGAGCGTATTAGTGAGGAGCGTGATGCACTTCGAGAGCAGCTTGGTGCTAGCTCAGCAGAATTGCAGGCCCAACTGAATGAAGCAGTGCAAAAGCATCAAGAACTGCAGAGTGAGCTTGAAATTCTTGAAAGTAGATATGATGATCTTGAAAAGAATTCACGGTCTGTAATTGAGCAAAAAGAAATTGATATTAAGACTCTTGAAGAGAAATTTTTGGGATGGAAGGAGAGGGTTAAGACTATTAAGTCGAAGGATGATGCTCGTATTTTAGAGTTGGTGGGTATAGTAGCATCTTTGCGTGCAGATGGTGAAAAACTATATAAATGCTTTAATTCTTTTTACAAAGTTATTTGTGAACAATCTATTGATGATGAAACGAGCAATGAAAGCGATTTCTCTTTTCTTACTGTCCTGGTGGAGAAGTTTGAACACCTTCTACAGTTGCTAATTGAGGGGATAAACCCAGTTATGTTGCATGAAGGAAGTAGCTCACTACTCAAACTACTAGATTTAGTTAATGCTAAAATTAAGTTGGTTCAATCTGAACGTGATGCCTTATTGAATGAATTACAAAATTGTAAGTCCGAACTTAAAGATATGTCTAGTCGACTTAGCGAGACGGAAGGGAAACTAGGTTCAGTTGCTTCACCAGAAGCTTTGGTAGAGCTAGAAACACGGAATGCTCAGCTTGAAGAGAAGTGTGAATTACTTAGAAAAGAGATTAAAAGACAGCGGGAGGTTTTTCAGCGGGAAAAAGGTCAGCAAGAAATGGCAATATCTACAATTCGTGATGAAGGTGGGGTAACTGCGCGTGCATCATCCGTTGGTGTTTTTGAGAAGGATATGCTTTCATTAGCAGCGCAGCAAAGTCAACGCGATAATGAAATTCGCCGCATGCGTACGCAGCTGCAGACGCTAGAAAAAGAAAATTCTGAACTTAAACGAGAATGTGAACATAATAATAGTATGTTAGCTCAATATACTAAAGATATTGAAGCTCTTAAAACTAAAGAACGTGTTCAAATGAGTGTAGAATATGTGCGAAATGTTATATTACAATTTCTTTGTTGTGCAAATGAGGAAATTCGTCTTCAGATGGTTCCTGCTATAGCGACTGTGTTGGAATTTACTCCTAAAGAAAAAATGGATGTTCAAACTGCAAACCCAACATGTCCAAAGTTACACTAACGTAAAAGGTTTATTATATATATATTTTTTATATTTGTGTGTTTTTACCAATTTCTTTTTTTTTTTTGTTGTTGTTTTTTTGTTTGTTTACTTCAAATCTTTATAGATGAGTAAAAAGATTCTTTTTCTTCCCTCCTCTTCCTGTTGCTTGCTTTCATTTATTTATTTTAATATTCTCTTTGGAAAAAAAAAAAAAAAAAATAGGTGTAAACAGAAACACAAACACTACTAAAGACTTTCACACACGAACAAATAAATATTTAAACTCTATTTTTTTTTTTTGGTTTTTATAAGAGGAATTATTTTTAAATAGGAGTGATGGTAAAACGTGATTTGGAAAAGGAGCGACAAATGGAATTGGCTGCCATCTGGGGAAGTGAAGTAGATGGAGAGAACCGATATCCACAACGGCGGCGTAAAGCATCTAAGCGGCCTGATGGTTTATCTACTGGTAGTAGTGCTTATGTAGATGAATCTGGTGATGTTATCTCTGATTTGGGGAGTGATGCTATTAGCGAAGATCGCATGTCTGACAGGGCTAAATCTAAAAAATTAAAGTCGAAAAAAGGTAAAAAGAATCCAAATACTTACCGATTACATTGTTTTATTGGACCTGGAGTAGAACGTAATGCTGTAAGGACTGTTTTTGAAGCATATGAACCTAAAGTTGAAATTCGAGTTTCACAGCAAGGTAATTTATTGAATAAAACACACTATGCAGTTCTTACTTTCCGTAATAAAGCTATGGCTTTGCATTCTGTAAAAATGCTTGATGGTACAGATCAACGTGATCTCCTTGGGGTAAAGGAACTTAAACTAAGACTGATGCTATCAAGAAAAGAACATAATTTGGTACGTCATAAATTACGTAAACGTTTGCGTGAAGAGCAAGAAAAACGTATGGAACAATCGATTAATGAAGAAGTGGGATTTATAAAAAGCTTTGTTGAAGCATATGGTCCCAAATTAACTAAATGACAAATTTTGTAACAAATTAAAAAAAAAAAAATAATAATAATAATATTTATATTTATATAGTTACTTCCTTATATATATATATATATATTCTGTATATTTAACTAAAAAAAAAGAAAAAAAATGCTTCTAGTGTTTGTTTGCCATTCAATATATATATATATATTTTCCTTTTCTTTCTTTTTTTATTCTAAGAAGTATGGATGGGGTTACAGTTATTCAAGGAACATCAATGACTCCTGATATTTCAGCAGCGCAGGTGTATGAGTATTTAAAGAATATAGCCCCCTCTGATAGTTTAAAAGGTGCTCTACCTCTTTCATCAGTTAGAAAATATATAGGTGCACTCGATGATAATCGTATGTTTCATGGTGAAGGTATTCTTCTTTCTGCCATGGGATTTCGCTACGAAGGTTCTTTTGTACATGGCGTGATGGAAGGAAATGGACGCATCTCATGGAGTAGTGGAATCATGTATGAAGGTAATTTTAAAGATAATGCCCCTAATGGAACGGGTATTTTTACTTGGGTAAATGGAGATAAATATGTTGGTCAAGTTGAACATGGTGTACGTCATGGGAATGGGGAATTACGCACAATATCTGGTATTTACACTGGGGCATGGGTACATGGGAAAAGACAAGGTGTAGGCCGACAAACCTACCTTGGTAATTCATTTTATGAAGGAGAATGGAAAGACAATAAACGTCATGGTAAAGGTAAATTAATTTATCCTAATGGTGATGTTTATGATGGAATGTGGTGTAATGGCGAGCGACACGGATTTGGGGTAATGGGTTGGAAATATAATAAAACATATTATAATGAAATTTATGAAGGGGAATGGAGTTTGGGTATTCCTCATGGTAGTGGACGATCCACCTATATTCATTATTTACAAAATGAAGATGCACCATATGATATGGATACTCCTGCAAATTTTGCTCCTCCAGCCTATGCTGTTGTAAATGTGTATGAAGGTAATTATGTAAAGGGGAAAAGAAATGGTTTTGGTATATTTTTTTACGCTGATGGAAGTACTTATGAGGGAGAATGGCGTAATGGAAAGAAGGAAGGTTATGGAAAATGTACAACAGGAGTAGGAGCTTCTCACTATGGTAGATTTCATGATAATGAAGTAGAAGAATTACTAAAAGGGACTACTTCTTCAAATCCTCTTCCTACAATAAATTTATTAGATCTTCTTGGTATATCAGAAAATTCACTTGAAGAAGCAAGTGCTTCTATTCGATTATTACTTTTAAAATTTAATAATATACTTAAAGATCTTTTTACTATTTATAGTGGAAAAAATGAAAATGTAGCATTTATTACAACACCTCTTAATTGGTGGAGGCATCGTACCCCAGGTCATATAGGGATTCCACAATTCCTTAGATTACTAAATGATGCACATATTATAAATGGTAAAATTAATATTGGTAATGTTATTGACTGTGTTGTAACGACAATTCGAAAAGAAGATGAAGAAAATATTGAAAATGAAATACCTGAAGAACCTTGGAGTAGGAGGTTAAAAGAACTTTCTCTTAATGTACTAAAACTTGAAGGTTATATTAATTACCGACAATTTGTAGAATCGCTTATACGAATTTCTGCTATAGCTTGTATTGGTCCTTCTGTATCTGAACTTAGTCGTCGCTTTACAACATTAATAGAGGGACCACTTGCAAAACATTATTTAACAGATGAACCTCTTTGTCCACTTTCAAGGGAGTTAAAAGATTTGTTAATACCTCATATACCTGTATTAGAAACATTATTTTATCAGATAATTAAAGGATCTGAGTTTAAAAACTCTAATACATGTGCTATTTTATCTGTTCGTGAATTTATTATTTTATTTCGAAGTATATTTGATAGTTATGGTATTAACTTAACAGAAGCTCTAAATTATCTATTCCCATTTGATAGATTTAAAACTCCAGGAGTTGTACCAACTGCTGTGTGTCAACCTCGAAATGCATTAGGGTTTTCTCTCTATGAAAAGAGTTGTGGAACTCATCAGGAGTTTACAGCTACATTAGTTGCATCTGAACGAAGAATTACTTTTATAGAATTTTTGGAGGCTATTTTAGGTGCCGCTCACCTTACAGGTGCGGTGGGTAATGAAGATTTACAGCAAAGAATTATTGAGATTATTGAAAAGCAGCGACTTTCAACTCAAGATAGTTGATGAATCACAAATGTAGAAAAAAAAAAAAAAGTTAAGTGAGCAACAAAAAAAAAAATATATTTTATGTTCTTTTTATTTTATTATTATTATTATTGTTGTTTTGAAGGCACATTGTTATTCTGTATATGTTTAGCTCGTGCTGTATGCGAGAGTTTTAGGTTTATTTTTTCATGTAAATATTGTAGGTAATATCAGTAATTCTTTATTGACATAAATTTATTATTATTATTATACTATTATTTTCTTTATATATATATATATATATATATATATATATTGTGTATTTTTATTTTCTTTGTCTTTGTTTTACTCTTATTTGGAGGACGCACATAAAGGAAGTGTATAAATAATATATATATATACATATAGGTATATATTTTTTTCTTTGGTATTTCATAATGGGACTTGATATTTTATTATTTCGAGATGAAAAGGGAGCTGATATCATTCGTGAATCTCAACGCAGGCGTTTTGCGGACCCTAAAATTGTTGATACTGTACTTGAAGTTGATCAAAAATGGCGTCGTACACAATTTTTAACCGAAGTAAGTAATAAACTTATTAATGCTTGCAGTAAAACTGTTGGAGCTAAAAAAAAAGCGAAGAAAGCCGATGGTGAAACTTCTGATATTCCAGAGTCTGTTAAGATAGCTTCTAAAGAAGGCACATTAAATGCTGATCAGTTAAGTAACCTTTGTGTACTTCAACTTAAACAGTTATCAAAGGATTTATCTGATCAAGTAGCAGTTCTTGCTAAAGAAGCTGCTGATCTTTCTGCAGAGCGTGATAAACTTGTATTAAGTGTTGGAAATATTATTCACGAATCTGTTCCTGTTGCACAAGATGAAGATACTGGAAATACTGTTGTGCGTACGTTTGGAGATGTCACAAAACGGGCTAAATTAAATCATGTAACAATTATGGAACGTCTTGGTATGATGGATACCACAAAAGCTGTTACGTCAATGGCGGGTGGTAGAGCTTATGTGTTAAAAGGAGGTCTCGTACAATTACAGGTGGCTCTTTTATCACATAGTATAAATTTTCTTGTTAATAAAGGATACACCCCATTTTATCCTCCATTTTTCCTTAATAAAGATGCTATGGCGGAGGTGGCACAACTTTCACAGTTTGATGATGAATTATATAAAGTAACTGGTGAAGGAGATGATAAGTACTTAATTGCTACAAGTGAAATGCCAATTGCCGCCTATCATCGTGGTCGTTGGTTTACAGAGTTGAAGGAACCTATTAAATATGCTGGTATGTCAAGTTGTTTCCGAAAAGAAGTCGGCGCCCACGGCCGTGACACCCTCGGAATCTTCCGCGTTCATCAATTTGATAAAATTGAACAATTTATTGTCTGCTCCCCACGCGAGGAGGAGTCGTGGCGGCGGCTGGAGGAAATGATTCAAACCTCACAAGAGTTCTGTGAAAGTCTTGGCCTGCCGTATCGTACAATTAATATTTGCTCCGGCGCCCTCAATAATGCGGCGGCGAAGAAATATGATCTCGAGGGGTGGTTCCCCGCCTCTGGGGCATTTCGAGAGTTGGTCTCATGCTCTAATTGCACAGACTATCAAGCACGCGGAGTTAATTGCCGATTTGGCCCGAATCAACGTGGGGCGGCGGCTAATAATATTAAAGAGTATTGTCACATGTTAAATGGAACCCTGTGTGCTATTACACGTACGATGTGTTGTATTTGTGAGAATTATCAAACAGAGGAGGGGGTGGTAATTCCTGAGGTGCTTCGTCCATATATGATGGGGACGGAAATGTTAAAGTTCGTTACTGATGCGCAGACTACGGAGATAACTGAGTCAAAATAGAGAAGTAAAGAATAAAAAGGTAAAAAAAAAAAAAAAGAAACAACGAAAGTAAAATAGGAAAATACAAAAAGAAAAAAAAAGGGGGGGATGAGATGGAATGAAAGAAATAATTTATATCTCCTTCTTATGATTTAGATTAAAAAAATGGGAAGGATGTGAGAATAATTTATTATACATACACAAAAAAAAAAAAAAGACATAAGTTGTGTATTTTTCTCTATTTTCTCACATTTGGAGGGAGAAAAAAATTCAAAATCAAAAACATCCCCTCTCCTAATTACAGCATCCTTATAAAAAAAAAAAAAAAAATGATAAAAAAAAAAAAAAATCATTTTTTTTTTTTTTTTTTCGTTTGTTGTTTTGGAGGGTATGTTAAACAAAGGATGAAATATATAAAACGAGTTTTTTTAAGAATCTTGGAATAATTCTCAAATACAATTTATTCTCTTCTTTTATTTTGTTTTTTTTATTTTTTTTTTTTTCTTCATAAGGAAAAGTTAAGAAGAAATAATAAAAAAAAAAAAAGAAATTAATTTAATAATTCTTTGAATTTGTGTATATGTGTATAAGTTATAGTAAACTACTGTCTTTTTTAATAATAAATAAAAATTTAGGAGAAGAAAGAAAATTATGAAACGTGAACGTGAGATTAGTTTAATAGGTACACCTATTGGTGAAATATCTTTTACCTCACCACAAGAAAAATTAAATGCTGAAGTAAAAGAATTTCAACAAACTGCTGTAGCACGTTATAATACAATCCTTAAACAATTAGATAAAAATGAAAATTTATTAACAGAATCTCTCCTCACTACATTAGAAATTCCATTACATGAACGTTTTAAAAGAATAATTAAAATAGGCCAAGGAAAATTTGGTGAAGTTTATATTGTCTACGATAATTTAAGTAAAACTCATTTAACAATGAAACGTACACAACTTCTTCATGGATCTGGTAAACGTATAATGGGTGTTTGCAATACCACAGCACGTGAATTACATCTATTACGTATGTTAAATCATATTAATATTGTACCTTTATTAGATTATCATGTAGTTCCAGATGGTACATTTATTATGCTTATGCCTGTTATTCCTTATGATTTAGTCTCTCTTATTCGATTATGGCGCAAAGGTGGACCTCGCGGTGAGCCAAGTGCTGGTCGCATGCCACTTCCAACAATTAAATGTATTTTTCGTCAATTATTATCAGGTTTATCCTATCTGCATCGAGAGAGAATCATTCACCGTGACCTCAAACCAAGTAATATTATGATTGATGAAAAAGGAATTGTTAAAATTATTGACTTTGGTTGGGCGAGGTTTTGTCCTGCGAGGTGGCGGGGTTCCATGACGGGGCCGCCGTGTCCTGTTTGCTACCGCCCACCTGAAATTCTTCTCGGGGGGGATTTTGCAACGAATTATGATGCCTCCATAGATCTCTGGTGTGCTGGTTGTATTTTATACGAAATGCTCTCTGGGGGAAAAATGTTTGTAAATGCTAGTAATGAGTTGGATGCTGTGGCGGCCATAATAGACTGGCTTGG
>JASANY010000911.1:33444-98444 GCA_030849755.1 Trypanosoma avium | reverse complement strand
GAAGAGGAAATAAGAAGTTCAAATTCTCTTTCTTCTAGAGGTCATTCATCTCATCGTACAGATTTTAAAAAATTAGATGATTATGTAGCATGTAAACCTGTAGATTTTACTTATGGTATGAATCGTATTAGTGCCTACCCTAGTGGAGGAGTTAGTAGAAGTTACATATCTCCTCCTCCTCCTCCTAATACATTACTTGAATTTTCAGCTAGATCACGAGATCATCGTGATGCAATTATTCATAAATATCCTTTACAACCTGTTATGCGTGTTCAACCATTACATTCCCCATGGCCTCCTAACGGGCAACCTTTTTCTGCATTACAACAACAACAACAACAACAACAACAACAACAACAAAAAGAAGAAAAAGAAAAAGAAGATAAACTGCGTCATATTTCACGTCCTTCATTTCGTTCAAATGCTGCTGTTCAGACAGATGGTACAACAGAGGACGTTACTGGTGGCAGACCTCTTACAATTGAAAGGGATGAAACACTCACAAGGCATGCTCAAACACCAGAACGTGTAGCTTCATCAGAATCTAGTTTAAGCCTAGCAAGAGTTAGTGATGTTTTATCTGGTACTGTAACACGTTCTAAAAGTATAAAAAGGCGTTCATTAGCTTCTAAGTTAAAAATAAGATCTTCAACACCAACTGAGCTTAAAGAAGAGGATAATGAAAGAAGTTCTAGTACTGGAACAGGAAGCACAAAACCAACATTAGATGAAACTACAGGGGGAGGAAACAGTCCTCAGCCTCATGGTGATAAAAAACAAGAAAAAGAAAAAGAATGGGGACAAAAGCAAGATCATCAACAGGATAAAGATCAAAAGAGTAATTATCATGATAATCAGAAACAACAAAAATCGCATAATAATAATAATATAGTTAGTTCAGCTATTTCAGAAAAAGTACGTTTATTACCACTTTCTCCACAACCTGAAACTATTTCAACACCTTCAGGAGGTATAAGAATTATTAATCATAATAATATGAATAATCATAATCATTATAATAGTGATAATACTCCATTAGGAACACGCTATAGTGATGGGATAGTAGCAAAAGAAATTCCTAGTCTTGTAGCACCTCGTACCTCTGCCTGGTATATTCCCACCTCCCGTGTTCTCGAGCCAGCAGAGTTTAAAAAACTCCTGCGTGGGGATTGGATGCCAACCCCACACGCAATTCAAGCTACTCCATTACAAATAAATCAATCTCCTGTTGTTTTGCCTCCTCAGGCGCCTCCCACACCGACGCCTTCTTCTACGCCGCATGTTCCCCCATTTGATCCAGTGCCTGTTTCACCTATGAATTCACTTCAACCTATTAATAATAATAATAATAATAATAATAATACAGACAACGCGTATATTGTAGAGTTTCCTCCTGCGCCGGATATTTTGGTGCCTGACATGCCACCACCCGGAAGTCATCGAAAAGAAAAATGTCACTGTTGTTGTTGTCGGCCTTCCGCATCATTATGCCGTTTCTCTCGTCATTTTCCTTTTATTAAACGTAGAAGAAAAAATTCGGGTGGTAATTAAATAAAATAAATAAATTATGGAATGAAGGGGAGGGGAGAGTAGAAGGGGGAAAGGGGAGGGATAAAAAAAAAATCTGTATCTTTATATGACTGTAACAAATATATAGTTTTTTATTTTTTATTTTATATAATGTTGGTTTGCCTTCATGTATTATTTATTTATTTATTTATTTTTTTTTCTCGTAGAGCACTTCAAAACTGTATAGTTAAAGATTAGTAATTTTTGGTAAATAGAAGAATAAAAAAGAGAAGTGGAAGAGGGATTTAAAAATTTTGTGAGGAAAATTGATTCCAGTTAATTTATTTAAACATTTTTATTAAGTAAAAGTGTTTCATATTTGATTTTCTTTCTTTTTCTGTTTCGAATTTTTAAAAAAATATTACTTTAATTTAAAGGATAGGAAAGGTTGTAAAGGTAGTTTATTTTAATTAGAAATGGAATCATCTATAGATCTTGAACATGATGAAAGAGTACAACGTGTTTTACGTGATATGAGAGATAGTCCATATGTTCTTTTTCAAACAGAAGAACCTTTACGTCTTTTTCGTCATGGTAAATTTAAAAAAGTTTTTCTTGTTTCAACACCATATCATGTTTATCTTTTTAAAGCAAAAACTATGTCTTTTTATGCTAGATGGCCTAATAGATTACTTACAGTAAGTTCTACTGCTAATGCTATTTTTATTGGAACGTCTGAATCTTTATCTTTAGAAATGCAACAGCAACAACAAACTCAAGCTATAATAAGTACAGAAAAAGATGAAGGAAATGAATTTAAAACTGTAAAACTTGAATGTTCTTCACCAGGAGAAGTAGAAGATATTGAACATTGGTTACAAGAACTTTCTGCTAGTGCACGTCTTCGTGCGGAAGAGTTAGCAAAGGATGAAGATCGTCCTATAGATTATGATATTTTAGAATTAAAAGAAAAATATGATGATTGGGGTGACGCTGAGAGTGATAATAGTGATGATGATAGTAGTAATATTTGGGGTCAACTACAACAACAACAACAGCAACAACAACAACAACAGCAACAACAACAACAACAGCAATTATTACATCAACAAACACGTGAAGGAGAAATAAATAGTTTATTTCAAAAAGCTCCATCAAGGTATTTGGCTGTTACATCTTTAGTGGATGGAGAATTTACTGATTATAGTGCACTTAAAAATGCCTATTTACGTAATGAAGAAGAAATGTTACAAGAAGATCTTTCTGCTTTTATTAAAGAAAATGAAGGACAAGTAGAAAAGTTATGTGAACGTCATTATCCTGCATTTCTTCATGCTGCCAGACAGTGTTTTTCTATTTCTGAACGTGATGCAGAATTAGTTGGACAAGAGTTAAGTGGCGCCACAGCTCTTGCTCGTTCTTCTGTAGCTGAAATGAAGAGAGCTGCGGCGGATTTAAATGTTTCACGTTGTGTGAGAGAAAATGTGGCCCAAGTTAATATACTTCTTCGTGGGGCATTACAAGTAGCAGAGCAACTTGAAATGGTGGAAACACGCGTTCGCAAACGACAACTTCTTGGAGCTGTTGTAGCTTTAAAACATTTATTAAGAATGTCAACCCCATTAGCGGAATATGCTTTAGGGGAATATATTATTCATCATCGTGTACCACAAATGTCACAGGAAATATTTACAGCTGCTGTTCAACATTTTAATGCTTGGTTAAAATTATTACGTGAACTTTCATATTCAGTTGGTACTGCGGCTTTGAAATGGGAAGGTGTTATTCAACCAGGTTCTATTGAAAAAAAATTACAAGTAACAGAAGAAGGTGATTGGTGGGTTGAAGTAAGTTGTTCTAAAGCATATATTAAAAGAGCAAATTTTGCAGAAGCTAATGGAATTTCAAAAATAATTCATGGTGCTTCTTTACAAGAAGTTTTTGATGAATTACGTCGTAGTACATATTATCGTAATTATTATGTAGAAAGTAGAGCACAGCAAGCAAAATTAGATATTTATGATGCTCCTTTTTCTGTAGATGGATTAGATGGTAAAAGTCTTGTAAAAGAATTAGAAAAATATTCTTCTATAGCATTAGGATTTATTTTAATTGAAGATATTGTACATCATGTTACACAACCTCATGTACAATCAACTGCAGAAATATTATGTATGTGGGAACAAGTTTCAAATGCTTTGGCAGAGCGTACACGTCGTGTAGCTACATTACTTGTTAATGATTCTAATTATACTGAAAGAATGATGGATGTTTTTCGTCTTTTACGTCGTTTTATTAATATTGCAGTTGATAGTGTTAGTAGTGTACGATTAAGTCCAATTATTCTTTCACGTGTAGTAGAAGTTATGAGTGATAGTATTATTAGTTCATGGTTACAAGAAGCATGTGTAGAAGCAACACAAGCTGTATTAAATGATTCTCTTATTCCTTTAACTGTTACAAATTTAGAAGAATATAATGCATATGTAACTCGTTTTTATATTGATAAATGTAAATATTTAGAATTTCCATTACCAATACAAGGATTTACTTCAGGACGTATATCTTTACCATATGCTTTAATGGTTCCTGAAATAGGTAATATTGCCCTACGATTTTTAACACGATGTCATTCTATTATGATAATGGATCATGGTGCCGTTGTACGACAATCTGAACTTAATAATGTAGATGAAATGTTATTAAAATATTTATCCGTACTTTTTCGTACAGTTGCAGAACTTTTACATGGACATTTAAGTACAATTACAGAAAGAGCTGTTATGCAACTTGCAATATTTGTAACTTCCTCTGCTGCCATGGGGGTTATTGTTTCATGTGTAGAACAACAATTTGTATTAGCCTGGCCCAGTGATTATGGAGGAAGAAAACGAGAAAAACTTGGCCAACCTCGACTTTTAGCAAATTCTGCTTTATTATTTGAAAAGTCTGTTCAAAAGGGTATTGAACGTCTTCTTTCTGCTTTTATAAGAGAAACAGAAGATCGTCTTAAACCTATAGGAGATATTGAATATTGGAAAAGATTAGTTGAAATAAGAAGAGGTACACTTTCCCCTCAGCAGCAGCAATCAATATCTAATTCTGGTATTAAAGATAATATAGAAGGTGGATTTATGGAAGCTATGGAATATATAATAATAATGATTCCAAAACTTTTAACAGTACTTCAAACTTCTGTTGTTCGTAGTGTATTAGGTACAGTAATTGCTCATGCTGCTATTACAATTCAATCAAATTTAGAACATGCAATACATACTGGTCTTGGTGAGGGAAATGCAAGAGATTTTGTTTCATTACGGGAGTGTTTAAAAGAATTTGAACTTCTCTGTTCTACACATGTACCAAATTGGCAAAAACGTATTGAAAGTGTTGTGCGAGGAATGTCGGTGGCCCAACGTTTCCCATTACAACCAAAACAAATTGTAAGTGAGCATGAAAGTTGGATTAATCGCAAGGAAATTGCTATAAATGAAGAGCGGTCAAATGCAAATCAAATTATAGCTGGAATTGAAGGAGCAGGAAAAATGATGGCAAAAGGTGTAGGAAAAGGTATACAAGTTGTTGGAAATACTGTAAAAGGTGGGGCAAATGTAATTACAGGAGCTGCAAATGTCCTTACAGGTAAACGTGAATCTTGAGTAATGGCTTTATTTATTTATTTATTGTTTGCTCAGTCCTTTTAGAAAAAAAAAAAAAAAGGAGTTTTTGTTATTTTGTTTTCTTTGCTAATATTACTTTCTTTATTGTACTATTACTTGGTGGATATATTCTGCCATTTTTTTTTTTTTTTTGTTCTTTTATATACTCGTATAAAAACTTATTACTTCCTGTAACTGGATCATTTTTTGATATTTTTCTCATGTTAGATTTAATGACTTTAAGAAAATTAAACTAAAGAGAAAGGGGAAGGGAAAATAACATAAATATATTTTTCTCTTATTATTATTTTTTTTATTGACAGAGCTATAACCTCTTTTTTTTCTTTTAAAAGAAAAGACTATTTAAGAAGAAGGGGGGTAAGTAAAGGCTGAAACTTATAATTTGTAATATAGATAAATAATATATATATATAGAAGATATAATAAATAGAAAAAAAAATGAGTAATGTAGCTGAACGTTTACGTGCATTTCGTTACGCCACTAGTACTCGTGAGATACCATGGACACATTTGCGAAGTATTAATATTCCCTCACATCGTATAGGTGAACCTGATCTTCATTTAATGAAAAATTTAATTTCTCTAATAGCAGACTGTAATCTTTCAACTGCTGCTACACCTTCAACAAGTTTAGCAGATATTCATCAACTTCTTGGTGTATTGCAATTAACTTTACAATTTACTTTATGGTCCCAAGCAATTCTAAAAGAACAATTAATGGAAAAACAAAATGGTATCGCCGTGAAGAGGATTAATTCACAATATATTGAAGGAATTGAATTAAAACTTGAAGCCTCTCATAGAGAAAATATAAAATTACAAGAGGAGCGTGATACATTTAAAATTACTTGTCAAACTCTTGAGCAACGTTTGACGCAGTCAGAAACAACAATTCGTTGTCTTAAAAAGGAACTTGACTTTGAGAGAAAACGACTACAAGAATTAATACCTTATTTAAATAAACAAAAACATAATGAGAAACTTATACCTGCATCAGAATTACAAACATCATCAGCAGGAATATCACCAGTAGTATTATTAACACATTCTCAAAATAAGATTTCAAAAAAACGTCAACACGAAAGACACTCTCATTCTGAATTATGGGATAAAAGAAACTCTGAAAATACTTCATCATGTTCTTCCTCAAATATTAGTGAATTAGTGAAATCTAGTAAAAGAAATTATAAAAATAAAAAAAGTAATGAAATGAAAGAATTATTGCAGCTTCTACGTCAAGAGCGGGAGGAATTAAAAAAACAAAAAGAAGAACAAGAACAAGAACAAGAAAAAAAAAATAAACAAGAAGAATTACCTTTAACTACTGCTATAGATAATTCTATACAAAAAGAAAAAGTTGAATATTCTACAGACATGATGAGGCTATTTTGTGAGGAAATGAAAGCTACACAAACTCAAATGACAAATTCATATGAGACTATGCGTCAATCTCTTGAAAGTATTGTAGAACGTAGTATACAACGAACAGAAGAAATGATAAAACGAGCGGAAAAGTCTGTAGAAGAATTTCAATCATCTCTTTCACGAGATCAGGAAAAAGAACTTGAAAAGTGTAAAATTTTTTTTACAAATTGGCAGACAGAAGCTCAGGTAAAATTAGAGGAAGAATTATCGAAGATGATAAATCGTCTTAAATTAGAATCTACACAAGAGAAACAACAATTACAAATAGAACAACAACAACAACAAGTACCTCTTCCTGCATCATTTCCACCACTTTCTGTAAATAATTCAACTAGTTCGAAAGAATTAACTTGTCAACATTGTGGTCAACCATTTCCTTCTAGTATTCTTAATACACATGAATCAGAATGTGAACTTCGTTTTGTTAAATGTGTACAATGTGGACAGTCTGTTATTTCCCGACTTCTCGCAAAGCATAAATGTAATAATTATAATAATAATAATAATAATAGAATTTCAAATGGTTCTGGAAGTCCTGAAAGTACAAGTCTTGTTAGGGCATCATCACTTATGTTACAACAAACACAAAGAGAATTGCAAATGCTTCTTCAGGAAGAAGAAGAAAGAGAAGAAAAAGAAAAAGAAAAAGAAGAGAAAAAGAGTGAAAGTGAAAGAGAAAGAGAGGACTCTTACAGGAGTTTATCTCCTTGATGATATCACGAAATATTCAAAAGTTTCTTTTTTTTTTTTTTTTCTTATTACGGGTTTAATACCACTTCAATAATAAATAAGTTTTTTTTTTTTTTTTTTGATTTATACTTTCTTTTTCTTTTTTTCTTTTACTTTTTCTTAAAGACGTGGAATAAAAAAGAAATATATTAGTAATAATAATAAATAAATAAATAAGAGGGTTGCACCCCCCACACACACACACACACATAAAAAAAAAAAAAAAAAAATCAACTGAAAATGTCTTCAGCCGATCTATTTAAAAAATTTACACTACAAAATGTGGCCCAAATTGCAAATAGTAATAATAAAGAACAAGCCCAAGTAAGAAAAGATTTGGCGGAACAATATCCAATGTTGGCGGATTACTGGGAGGATATTCTTCCTAAGAAATCTGATATAATGCTGGTACGCTGCCATGATCAAGTACACTGTGTTACTCTTGTAAGTGCTCAACCTGAAGTTTTATTTTTTAATCACCACAATGGACCTTACATCCCACATTTAAAAATTCTTCATAAGTATCCTTTTATACTTCCCCGTCATCAAGCTGATATTGGGGCGTGTAAATATGTTGTATCTGGTGCTAATATAATGTGTCCAGGTCTTACTTCTCCTGGTGGGTATATTACTTCTGATATTCCTGCTGGGCAAATAATAGCAATTCATATAGAAGGAAAAGAACATGCTGTGGCGATTGGTAAAACTTTAATGTCTTCTGAGGAAATTAAAAAGATAAATAGTGGTCCATGTATTGAAAATATACATCATTTGGGGGATGGATTATGGATGAATCGTGTGCTAAGTGCGTCACATATTGGGGCTAGATGATGAGGATTATAGTGGAAATAGGCGAATAATAATAATAATAATAATTGTTAAAGAAGTACATGTTTTTTTTTTTTTTTTTTTTTTTTTTTAAGAATATTATTTCTTTTGATCTGCTAAGGTATATTTATTTTTCACAAAATATTTTACATCACCTCACAGAATTTACTAGCGTAGAAAAATATTTCTAATATCTATGAAAAATATATTATTAAAAAAAAAAAAAAAAAACATGAAATATGAACTTACGATTAGCCTATTCCTCTAATACATTAATATTTCAATAGACTTTTTTTCAGAAAACTCGCTCTCATTTTCTACCTAATAAGATTAACTCTTTGTAAATGATTATTATTTATTTATTTATTTATTTATTATTTATTTTCTGTTTATCCAAATTATTTATAAGGATAAAATATTGTATGAATTGATCTTTTTAATAATGTTTCATC
Source organism: Trypanosoma avium (assembly GCA_030849755.1). Classification (NCBI taxonomy): domain Eukaryota; phylum Euglenozoa; class Kinetoplastea; order Trypanosomatida; family Trypanosomatidae; genus Trypanosoma; species Trypanosoma avium. The sequence continues at coordinate 89,821 of JASANY010000911.1, read as the reverse complement.
CACCCCCAAAGAAAAATTTTCTTTATCTCTCTTTTTTTTTTTTTTTTTTAATTTTTTAGTGCCGTGCTTTGTCACTGTGTAGTAGTATTGAAGGTCTATATATATATATATATATATTTGTTTTGTTTTTATGAAATGCATAATTGTAGTTCTTTATTTTTAAAGTATTTACGTGGTAGTAAGGCAACATACGGTGGATCTGCTGCTGCCCTTTTAGATGGTTATCTTCAACAAAAAGGTGAAGTACATGCAGCTAATTTACCTACTTCACAAAAATATTTTTATTCACAAAAAGATAAACAAAATTTAGATACATCACAGAAACATCAAATGATTCAGTTAAGACTAGGTTCTGCACAAATGTTAACACCAACTTCTTCAAATATTGGAAATCATAATGAAGCTCATCCTTTATATTATTCTCAAACAGCTCCTAGAGAAGCAGGATTATGTGTATCTCTTGTTGTAGCTTTAAAAAAATTAAAGATTAGACGTCTTACAGAACTTCAAGGTGCACTTATTCCTACACTTTTAAAAGGTAAACATATTATTGCTCATGCTGAAACTGGAACAGGAAAAAGTTTTGGTATTGCATTAGCATGTGCTAATAGAATTATTCGTGAAAGTATAAATTACCGTCTTCATACTGTTATTATTGTTCCTACTGAAGAACTTACATTACAATATGATAAATGGTTAAGACATTTTTGTGGTTCTACATCACAAGTAGTTCAAGCAGCTATAGAAAGTATACCACTTGAAACACAATTAGCAAAAATTCATAATATTCAACCACATGTTTTAGTTGGAACTCCACAACGTATTTCAGATATTCTTAGACTTAGTCCAACTGTATTAGGAGAAAAATTACGTCGAAAAGTAGATTGTGTTATTTTAGATGAAGCAGATATTATTCTTTCTAGTGAAGTAAAATTTGGTCGACAAAATATAAATGGAATTAATTTAGTAGATCGTTTATTTAGAAGTCGACATGAAGAAGTACCAGCACAATTAGTTGCAGCAAGTGCAACTATTGATGGTCATACAGCCCAGGCTCTTAATACATGGATGCGTAATGATAAAGCTATACGTTTAACTACAAGTTTTGTAGAACATACAATTCCACAAACTATAAATTTTTATTTTTTTGCAGAATCTCAACAATATCCGTTACCAATTTGCCTTGATTTAATTATACGACTTATTTGTAAGCAAGAAAAACGTCCACGTATTCTCCTTTTCACGGAAATTAATGCCATTGAAGAAGTTTTAAATCACCTTCGTACGTTACCCCAGCGAGCACCGGAGGTACAACGATGGTTGAGTGAAGGTGCCAAGAGGGAAGTCGCCGCCCCCCTACACTCCCCACGTGGTGCCCACCTCTCTCCTAAATCTTCTAAATCTTCTAAATCTAATAATTCACATTCTAATTTCTCTCGCTCTCCTATTGTGCGGGGGGAGCAGGATGTGTATGTGCGGGATGATGGGGCCCTGGCGCGGCTGCACGCTGGTGCCCTCTTGCTAGGCCTCGCCGCCCACCCCTGGAGCCGTGGTATTCACCTCAGCGGCGTCACCCACGTAATACTGCTGGGCCCTGTCCCTGAGGCGGCGTCTCACTTTGTCCACGCGGCAGGGCGCACGGGGCGGATGGGGGCGGCTGGGGATGTGGTGGTGTTGTACCCCCCCGCCTCTGGCCGGGCCCTCCGCCGCGTCTGCCACGCCCTCGAGCTGCCCTTTGTGCCTGGGCGCGTGGAGGAGGTGGAGAGGCTGGTGGCCGGGGAGTGAGAGGGAGTCACGAGGGAGGGGAGGGGAGTCTTTGTGTTTTATTATTTAATTATTTGGTTATTATATGTGGGTGTGGTGATGGAGGAGAGGAATTTCTTTTTAAAATAATAATAATAATAATAATAATAATAATAATAATGGGTTTTCTTTAGTTATTTATTTATTTATTTTATTTTTATTTTTATTTTTATTTTTGTTTTTTTACTAAAAAGAAGAATATCATTACTGTAAAGTCAAAAAAGATAAATTAGACATACAATATTAATTTTTTAAATGTTAGTACCAATACTAGAGGTTTAAAATTATATATATATATATATAGTTAGCGTAAACCCCCCCTCCCCCCTCAAAAAAAAAAAAAAAAGGAAAAAGAGGGGGGAAAAAAAAAATGCGACGTGCAATTACTGAGTCGATAGAATATAGTCCTAGAGCAGCAGAATATTCTAGTGATATGATTGATTACCTTATTCCACCTTTTTACTACCGAAAACCACTCCCTCTTCAAGAACCTCGATCTTTTGGTATGATTTATGAAAATATTAACTTAGATAATTCTAATGTACAACCTAAAGAGAGAATAGAAATTCTTTTTGAAGAAAATGATAAAAATGATACTAAACAAAATTTACTTAAATCACTTGTTGGTCAACCAGAATACTATAATAGTATGTCTTTATTATTAAAATCTGAATTAAAAGAGGAAGATACTGTTGCCTCAAGATTAAAAGGAAAACATTGTGATGCCTCTCATATAATATCTGCTAAATTTATGGCTCAATTATTATCACTTATTCTTTCAAATAGATCAAATTTAAATCATCAGAATAATAAATGTATTACTAGTATTGATATGAGTCATACATTTTTAGGTCCTGTTGGACCAAATGGACCTCCATTAAATTTTGATATGGATGGTAATTCTTGCCTTAATAAAATTATTATAATTAGTAGTAATAAAAATAATAAAAAATCCAAAAAAATGATTTTTTTTCCTGATGAAGTTCAAAAAAGAACTAATATTAAAATTATAAAACAATCAAAAGTAGATGATATTACTAAACGTAGTCTTGCATTAGCATATATGGTCCCACTTTTATGGATGACAGGGAATACATTTTTTCAAATCAAAGAACTCACATGTCAAGATTGTAATTTAGAAGATAGAGATGCGAAAGCTATTGCATTTATTCTTCGTAAAAGAAGTTCAAAAAAATATAGTTGTATTCTTCAATATATTGATCTTTCTTATAATAATATTACTGATATTGGTGCAGAAGCTTTGAAAAAGGCAATTAAGTATAACATAAATATTGAATCATTAAAACTTGATGGAAATAATATTAAAAAAATAGAAATTCTTAAAAAGATAGAAAAACGTCTCAATAAAAATCAAAAAGGAAAAAGTAATTTAACTTTATTACAACACTTTAAATGGGTGTTATTAGGGGAATAGGAAAAAAAAAAAAAAAAAAGAAAGGGAAATATAGAGGAGCCATAGTTTATTATTATTATTTTTTTTTTTTTGTTTTGTTTTTTAATGAAACCAAAATGATTCAGAGATATTTTTATTACTATTTTTAATTTGTTTTTTCTCTGTTTAATGAATTTAGTTATTTTGCAGCAAAATATGTTTTTCTTTATTATTATTATTATTTTTTTTATCTTTTTTTTTTATTACAAAGGTTGTAGTGCACCTCTCTTTCTAAATAGTGTTTAAGAATAGAAATAATAATAAAAAATAGTTATTATTTATCCTTACAGAAAGAAAAATAATAAAAAAAAAGTGTTATTGAATAAAGTATTAGTAAATGTCCAATATAGTAGAAGAAGAATTATCAATTCCAGACTCTCTTCGTCAAATTACACAATCTTTCAATATTAATAATCATTCCTTTATTACTGGAGAGGAACAGGAGCTATTAGAAACCCCTATTCCAACTTCACAATTAGTTAACCTTGTATATGCACTTCGTCAAGATTATGTACAACTTGTGATGGAAGTTGCCTCAGCATCTAATAAACAAAATAAAACATTTTCTAATACAACAACAACAACAAGAATCTCTTTAGATACTTCATTAAAAGTAAAAGAAAAAATTGAGGCAATAGCGCGTCATGTTGCAGAAATTCAAAAAGGAATACGTAGTAAAAGTATTCAATGTACACGTTTAGCACTTCAGGCTTATCTTAGTAATGAAATAGAAGTTCGACGTAGGGCTCTTGGACGAATGGAGACTGCACTTAATATTGCTAAGCAAAGTATTTAATTTTTTTTTTTTTTTTTAATTTTTTGTGTGTGTTTAATGATACGAATAAATGAAGTAAATACAATGACTGTTATTATTATAAATAAATAAGTATTTGGGGTTTATTATTTTGTATTTTTGATATTACAATGATAAAACTTCTTCTATATCTTTTTTTTATTTATTTAGTTAACTCCCTTTTTTTTTTTTGTATTTATAATTATACTGGAGGGTTTAAAAAGAAAAAAAAAAAAAATAATGTCTAATGTTCCAACGCCGGAAAAGTCACCAGGAGAGGGAATACAACTTTACTCTCCTAACACTGTAGCAGAGGTGATGTTTACGCATCCTGTTTCCAGTCGACTTGATACAGGGCTTGATAGTACATGTGAAATTGTTGTACCTTTACCTGAGGCTTGGCAAAGAAATATTACTGAATTTGATTTGGCCGCCTATGCTAAAGATGAATTTACGTTATCAATGGAAAAAAAGATAATGAATCGTATGTTTTCAGCATTTGATGTAACTCAACTTGGATATTTAGAAGAAAATAAAATTGAACAATTATGTTTATATCTTGGTCGAAATATGAACTCTAAAGATATAGAATCAATGAAAAAAGAAATAAATGCTATTGATGGTCATATAACTTTTGAAAAATTTTGGAAATGGTGGCTTTCACATCCTCAAGGCCAAAAAGATAAATGTTTTTCAACAGTTTCAGCAGATTTTGCTATGCCATATCATCAACAACAACTTATATTAAAAGAAACTGGTAAATTTTGTACACCAAGTTACCGAGTTCTTTATTTTTTTAAAGATGTAGAAACAGGTGAAGAACGTCAAGTATCACCTTGGCATGATATTCCTCTATATGTACGTGATTTAGTACGTACAAAACCTGAATCAGTACCTATGAATCGTTATAATTTTATTTGTGAAATACCTAAATGGACACGTGCAAAATTTGAAATTGCAACAGGAGAAATATTTAATCCTATTAAACAAGATATTAAAAATGGTGTATTACGTTTTTATAAACATGGTGATATGATGTGGAATTATGGAGCTTTACCGCAAACATGGGAAAGTACAGAAGTTGTTTTTGAAGGAGGTTTTAATGGTGATAATGATCCTATTGATGCTATAGAAATTGGTATGACACAACTTCGAGTAGGTCAAGTTGGAGCTGTAAAAGTTCTTGGTATTCTTGGAATGATTGATGATGGACAAATGGATTGGAAAGTTATTTGTATATCACATAATGATCCTATATGTCGTTTTTTAAAAGATATTCACGATGTTCCAAAATTTCTTCCAGGTTGCTTAGATGCTATTAGAGAATGGCTTCGTGTATACAAAATTGCTCAAGGTGGTGTAGAAAATAAATTTGTCTTTAATGGAGAATTTAAGGATAAAGAATTTGCCATGAAAGTTATTGATGAATCACACTATATGTGGGGAAACCTACGTAAGGTTAATAAAAAAGAAAGTGTTTGATAATTTATAAATAAAGAAAAAGCGAAAAAAAAAAACGTGAAAATATCTCTTAGAGTGTAAAGTAAAAAGAAAATCATGAGATACTGTAGAGAGTAGGTAGGTAGAGGGGGTAATCTCTTACTACTATCTGAATTTTCGTATGCTTGAAAGGGTATTTTTTTTTTTTTTTAATTTACTATAACATGTGCTAATATATATATATTTTTTTTTCTTTCTTACTCTCCCGCTACAGTGTGCAAAGTAGCATTTTTTTTTTTTTTTTTTCCCTCACTTTAAGTATATACATAGCGGATAAATATTCTTATTTCTCTGCATCTTATTTCGAATTTTTTGTTATTGTTGGCTTTTCGGGTATTGCAGGTGATAATGCGGGGAGGAATCACTGCAGAATCCTTTATTGCATTGGAAGACTTATTTGATTAAATGTATATATTAATTACCATTTATTTATTTATTTATTTTTTTTTTTTTTTTCCCTCTTACTCTCTTGCTCTCATTTCTTATACTCTTTAAAGAAGTAGGAAAATTGTATATACATTTCTTGTTTACTTGGCAGATAAACAAGCTTGACCCAGCTTAAGATAAAAAAAAAAAAAAAAAAAAAACAATAACAACAACAACAAAAAAAAAAAAAAATAATAATAATAATAATAATAATAATAATAAAATCCAAATCATCTTTAAAAAAAAATAGGAAATGATAGCACGCGTTACTATTACATTATGCCTCTCCCTTCTTCTTCTTCTTCTTCTTCTCTGTTTATCTCTTGAAACCAACGCGTTAACAATTCATCGCCCGTCATTTCTCGCCCAGTTGCCCATCGCCGCGGAGCCTGTGAATTATGGGCCCCCCAAGTGGAGTGGGCGGGAGTATCGCGGGGTGCTGCGCCTCGTGTCAGCTGCAGATTTATGTCTCGGCATGAAATCTGAAAGTGAAGTAAAGGCCGCGTTAAGAGCTGAGGACCAAAGAAGAGGCAAAGGTAAGTCGGAAACGGAAATGATATTAAAACTCAATCAAGAGAGAGACTGGAGAGGGGCGGTGTTATTAGTTGAAGGTGGGACTAATAAAAATAATAATAATAATATTAATAATAATAATGGGGGCTGCAGTGATGGGGCGAAGGCGATGGTGGCGGAGTGGGGTGGGGCGGTGGGGCTCCTCCTCTCTAGTAAAGCCAGTCGCCCAGGCACTGGGGAGGAAGTTAATATTCCAGTCGAGTTATTGCACCCGGAGGGATTTGAAACAGTAGCGGAGACAGTGCGGCAGGGGATTGTGGTGGAGGTGTCACTAGGGATTTCACTCAATAGGCTACGCTTTGCGGCTTAGGAAACAAATAATAATAAAGAGAGATAAATAATATAATAAATGTCATATATATACATATATATGTGCATTATTGCTCTTTTTTTTTTTCGGGGAAAGAGAGAAAGGAGAGAGGACTAGGGGTGGGACCCTTTACTCTATTTATTATCGTCCTTTCTCTTCTAATCGTGAAATATAAATTTATTTCAGCTTGCGTTCTTTGCTTATTACTATATTTATTATTTTTTTTCTTCTTGTTTTATCCATATATTTTTATTATATATATACTATTATTTGAGAAACTGCATTAGTAAGAAAAAAAATAATTATATTTTCTCTTTTTTTTTCTTTATCTGTTTAATCGCTTTTCTCTTAATTTACTATTCAAATTCTCAGAAATAAAGAGATATATAGATAGATAGAGTTTATTTCTTATATATATATATATATATATATATATAGAGGTTATTATTAGAGCATCAATAGATTAAAGTCTGATGGATGCATCTGAAGGTCGTACAATACAAGTACTAGCTGACTACTTAGAACATTATATGATAGAACTTGATGCAGAAAAATGTCAAATGGAATCTTTGTTACAGAAAATGCAGGATGAGGAAAAAAAACTTATTGAGTTAAAAGATAAATTGACCCATTCTGAAGAATTAAAAGAAAAAGGAGATGTGTAGATTTGAAAAAAAAAAAGAAAAAATTATGAGAGATTTTCGGAGTTGTTTTTTTTTTTTTTTTCCCTGTCGTATAATATATATAAATAATTTGATAAATACATTATCATCAGTTTTTTTTTTTCCCCCCTCTATAGAGGATAAAAAATTTTTTTTTGTAATATTATAAACATATATTATTCTATTCATGCATATAAATTTTTATTATTATTATTATTTTTTTTTTTTTTTTATATCCATCAATAAGTGTTTCTGTTGTAAAAAAAAAAAAATATTTATATATATATATATTTAAAAATGCGTCGGACTATTCTCTATTGTACGCGTGCAGTCCCTCTCTCACGTCCTGCTATTACACAAGCTTTACAGAATACTCCTGGTTGGCGATTAGATGGTAATAATGCTAATATTATTTGTCGTGATTTTGAATTTCATAATTTTTCTCAGGCAATGTTATTTATGAATAAAGTAGGTGAACACTGTGAGGCAGTGAATCACCATCCTTGTTGGACAAATATATATAATAAAGTACAAGTACGATTAACTACTCATGACGCAGGAAATAAAGTAACACAGAAGGATATTGACTTAGCGCGAAAAATGAATGATGTCTTCAAATCAAAAATTATCGATCTTTAATAAGTAGAAAAAATTATAATTATTTTCTTTTCTTTTGTTTTGTTTTTGATGTCTTTCGTTGGTGTTATTTTTTTTTTTTTCCTCTCTCCGTTTGTGTGTGTGTGTGTGTGCAGGGGAGTGGGTTTGGATTTTATTATTTTTAAGCCCATCTTTCATGTGTTTTTAGGAGGTTTTTTTTTTTTTTTTATTTGAGTAATGAGTAATTCTATTAGTATTTGCAATATTGTTTAATTTTTAATTATTATTTATTTTGGAAAAAAATCGATGAAAAGGGGTTTAAAAAAGATGAATTGTATTAATAAAAAAAAAAAATATTGATACTATTTTAAAATACTTTGTATAATTAAAATATGTATATGTTTTTTTTTTTTTTTTTAATTTCTTTTATTACTGAGAGGGCGAATATAATTAAAAAAAAAAAAAAAAAAGAAGGGGAAGGGGAAGGGAGTATATTTTTTTTTTTGTGTGGGTATTTTTTTTTTTTTTTTTTGCACCTTTATATTATCTTTTAAATTTAGTGATGATCTCAGAGAAAGATGAGAAGATATTCAATGGAAACATTGAAGAAACAAAAGAAGTAGAAAATGATAAGATAATAATGATTCCAGATGCTACAAAAGAGCTTCAGGCCTCAAATGTTTTCCCTATACCAGAGTCTTTACATGCAACAAAAGAAGCTGAGCGAATTTCTCTTATGATAGAGAAACTAATAATAATAAAAAATAGTATGAAATATGAAAAAATTATTCATAGTAAAGATTCATTGCAAACAAAAAAGGAATTAATGCGACTTTTAATATATTCCTCTCCCAATGAAATCGCACAGAGAATTAACGTTTCTTTACAGGATGTGGATATGCTTTTAAAACACCTTAGCTCTACATTTCTACATCAAACTCCTAGTTCTTCTTCTTCTTCTTCATTATTATCTTTTAATTCTGTTGCAGAGCTTCTTAGCCGTGATGAGCATCATCGTGATTTTATTTCAACTGGCTATACTTGTCTTGACTCCGTGCTGATGGGAGGCCTGCGTGAGGGACTTGTGATGGAAATATCAGGCACCAGTGGTGCTGGAAAGACGGCGATGGCGCTTCATTTTGTAACACTTGTGGCGACTTATTCGCCTGGGAGTGTGCGGCGATCGCATACTTTGTGGATTGCAGATAATCCCTCTTCATTTCCATCAGCTTCAGCGGTATCCAGAGTCTTGCAATTTCATCTTCACAATAATAATAATAATAATAATAATAATAATAATAGTAGTAGTAGTAAGGCGGCAGAGGAGGCGCGGAGAGCTGTGGCTGTCACATTCTGTCCAACTCTCTCACAGTTGTTAAATATACAACTTTCAATAATCCGTTACCACCTCACTCACAATACTAACGTGCGATTATTAATTATTGATGGCCTCTCTGCAATGCTCCGGCGTAGTTTTACTGGAGTTGATACGGAGGCGGTGCAGCGGCATGAGGCGCTTGCGGTATTAATGTCAGAATTAAAAGTCATTGCATTAAAATTTAGTATCGCGATTGTTATTACGACTGTCTCGGCAACAGAACTCGGTCAAGCTTTTTCACATGCTGTGAATACACGAATTCGACTTTGTCAATGTCGTATTTTCTCTTCTTTGCCTCAGCAAGACTCAACAACAACAACAATAACATCATCTCGTATAACGCATGTATTGGAACTGACAAAAAGTTCTGTTGCTGCAGCGTGGAGGTTTGAATGTGAGTTTGATGGTTTGATTTTGAAGAAAATTCGTCCACTTGATACAGAAAAAGAGATAATAGAGGAGGAGGATGCTGCAGTATATGGTATAGACCCCATAGGGCACTTAGTTGTACCAACATTTGTACATTGTTAAAATATGCAAATTTTTTTTTTTTTTTTTTTTTTTTTAATACGAATCAAGATTCTGGCAAAAAAAACAAAAAAAAAAGTGAGGGCTATGATACATAGACAGAGTGAATGGAAAATGTTATGAATTTTTTTTTTTTTTTTTTTGCAGCTTCTATACTGTTAATTTTTTTTTTTCTTTTTCCTTCTTTGCAATGACAATAATGACTATTATTTATAACTTTTAAAAAAGTGATAATTATAATAAATTACTACTATTTCATATTTAAAATAATTTTTTTTTTTTTTTTTGGTAAATGGGATACACTGATACATTTTAATAATTATATACTTTTTTTTTTTTTTTTTTGTGTGCTCAAAGGAAAAAAAAATAGTAATAAGAAGAAGCAATATCAAGCAAATAATTAAAAAAGAAAAAAAGAAAAGAGTATATTATGAGTTACGATCGTGCCATCACTGTCTTTAGCCCAGATGGGCATCTCTTTCAGGTTGAGTATGCACAGGAAGCTGTTCGAAAGGGTTTATGTGCTGTGGGAGTACGTGGAAAAGATAGTATTATCTTCGCAGTGGAAAAAAAATCAGTTCAAAAGCTACAAGACAGTCGTACCATCCGTAAAATTTACAAACTTGATGAGCATATCTATCTCGCCTTCGCCGGACTCTCCGCGGATGCCAGGGTGTTGGTCAACCACGCCCAACTCGAGTGTCAACGCTTCCGACTTAATTACGAGGACGCGGTGGATGTCGACCTCCTCGTGCGGTACGTCGCCCGCGTCCAGCAGCGCTCCACGCAGTCGAGTGGGAGCCGGCCGTACGGCGTCTCGACGATTATTGGCGGCTTTAATGAAAACGGGCAGCCGCAGCTGTGGAAGACGGAGCCCTCCGGCATGAGCTCCGCCTGGCGGGCGGTGGCTATTGGCCGCAATGATAAGGCGGTGATGGAGTTTATGGAGAAGAGTTACCAGGAGGAGATGACGCGGGATCAGTGTGTGCACTTCGCGATTAAGGCACTCCTGGAGGCAGTAGAGAGTGGCTCAAAGAATATTGAGCTGGTGGTGCTGGAGCGGAAGAATGCGTCATACATGAATGATGAGGAGCTGCGCCGCTTTGTGGTGGAGGTGGAGAAGGAGCGAGAGGAGGAGGCGGCACGCAAAAGACGCCTCGCTGAGGAAGAGTAATTGAAAGAAGAAGAACAGGGGGGGAAAAAAAAGAAACAAACAAACAAACAAACAAAAAATATATAAAATGCGACACCAAGAGGATAAAGAAAGAAGAAGGGAATGAAAGGAATAGAAGAAAGTAATAAAAAAATATTTTTCCATCTCTCTTTCAGTCTCCATCTTATACATAAAGAAAGATGCAAAGAATATAAAAAACGTACATGAATACCATAAATATATGAAAGAACAGTGAGGTGAGAGGGCAAAAAAAAAGAAAAAACAATAAATAAATCAAATCAAATTGAGGTATAGTATCTCATCTCTTGGTGTTCATTTTATTATTATTGACTTTTTTTTTTTTTTTTTTCGGATGCCTGTACAGAAAAAAAAAATATTTCTTCTTTTTTTTTTTTGTTTCTCCCCTTTTTCATCCCTTTCTTCTATTCCTCCTCCTCTTCGAGTTATGTTGCAAGTGTTTCAAAGTCACGTGCTGCAGTGAAGAGAAAAAAAATGAAAATATTATTATTATTATTATTTGATTATTATTATTGTTTTTTTTTTTTTTTTTTTAATGCAGGGTTTTCTTTGTATTACTACCAATATTATTCTTTCTTTTTCTTTTCTTTTTTTTTTTCAATTAATGTATAGTTTGTGTTTTTAATTTATTGTTTCAAAAAGGGGGAAAAAAAAGGGCGCCACATATAACACTTTGGCTAAATTGAAGAAGAAAGTCCTTTTTTTCTTTTTTCTTAATTGGTGTTTAGAAAAGGTTTAGTTTTCCCCCACAAAATATATATATATATATTATTATTATTATTATTATTATTAGGAAAGACTTTAACCACCAGCATCATTTTTTTCTTTTTTCGCCTTTATTTTTGTATTTCTTTGCTATTTTCATTACTGATTTATTTATATATATATATATACTCCTACCTACTATCATCGTAAAAAAAAAAATAATAATAATAAAATAATAATAATAATAATAATAACTTATTATTATTCAATAATAAAATCTCCTTCATTATTATTAAACAACACCGTGTCTCCATCACAGTCTGTCACTCCTGATGGATGAAGGGATGAGTGCGATGCGGCTGCCGGTGGCAGAGACGAGTTTCGCACGACTCTCGGAGTGTGGGGGTTATTTCCTCCCGACGCCTCCCTCCTGCAGCCCCAGCTCCACCTTCCTCTGCCTCCCACCCACGACTCAAGAAAAAGAAAAAGAAAAAGAAAAAGAAGAGGAGGTCCGGGCAGTTAGTGATGGGGAGGGAAGTGAGGTGCCGGATGTTATTTCAGGAATAGACTCCCTCGGGAGTGGATTGAGTGTAAGGCATAGTGAAACAGAAATAGCGGTGGTGGGGCGGCGCCGCAGTACAACTAATAATAATGATGTAAGGGCCCACCACCCACTACGACATCGATTACATTCGTTATTTGAATTTCAGGAACAATCCCACTCACCACATTCTCAACAAGAACAAAAACAAGAAGAAGAAAAAAAAGATAAACAAGAAAAAGAAGAAGTTTCAGATGTAATGGAATCATCTAAGAAAGATAAATTAAATTCTGTAAATCTATTAGTGGCAGTTACTTCATCTAAAAATGCTACAAAAGATCTTTATGATAGAGCGGATGAAGTTATGATATTAAATAATAGGCAAATACCTATAAGATCTAAATTATTTGAAGATCTTTGTAAACATTTTATTTCAGGACATAATTCTGCTATAACTATTGCAAATTCTCCTCAAAGTATAAATTGTACTGAAAAATGTTTTGTTTCTTTTATAAGAGAAGCAGTTAGGAAAACTAAACATTTAGAATCACCTTTTCTTGTTACTATTATTATATGTGCTTTACCTCCTGATGGTACTGTGGTAGATTTACTTCAACCTCCTGATAAAAAGAGTGAAAAACTTAGAGTAGGTGTAAATCCTATTTTTGGAAGTTGTGTTGCAAATATTAGTCCTATGTCTTTACAGGATTGTGAAGAAGCAACTAAAGTAACATTAGAAGCTTTACGAAATGCTAAAAAACTTGGTGTAGACATAGCAAATTGTCCTAAAACTATTATTTGGTCAATGATATTAATAAAACAAGTTTGTAAAGATGTAGATGATGTTTATTTATCTACTATGCAAATTACTTTATTAGGAAATAATGTAGAACGTCTTTCTCATGCTTTAACAAAGAAAGAAGAAGAACTTTGGTTATTATTTGCAGGTATTTTTAGTGGATTAACAAAAACAGTTTTTACTGCTATATTAGATAGTATAGATAATAGTCAAGTTATACTTGATACTGGTAGTTGGCTTTCTCATATAAAAACCAAAAAATATAATCGTGGTAGTGTACGAAAATTTATTGAAGTTGCTACTAAAAGAATAAATTCTACTAATATTGATAAGGAAAAAACATCAAAAAGTTGTACTCAAGGAAAGAAAAAAGTTGAAAGAATGCTTGAAGGGGCACAACTTTTACTTAAAGATCCTTTACATACTCCAGTAAAAGTTTATCTTACTGAATCAAAAAAAAAGAATCCTAATGAAACATCACAATCTTTACTTTCTACAAATAATAATATTATTATATCAAAAAGTGAAGATTCACCATCACCAAAGTCTAAATCTCCTCCTGAAATTGGACGAGAACTTCCACAATTTCCTCTTTCTATTCTTGTACAAAGAGGACCAATTGCTCGAGAGAGTCATAGGGAGGCAAGTGGAGAAATTCAATCTATTTCATTAAGTAGAGGATTATCTAATTCTCTTTCTCATCGACCATCACTACGAAAGGATTTACGTGATGCTCATGATTGGAAATCAATAATAGATATGGAAAAGAAATTACCACCTGTAGAAAATGAGAGAGATCAACCTTACACGCAAGTTAAAACACTACATCAACGGAGTAATGATAAAAATTTATTTGAAGAACAAAAAAAAATTTCAGAATTGGAGCAACAACGAAAAGAGCAAAAAGATTTTTTAAAAAATAGTTTTTCAAAAAATATTATTGAAGATGATGATTTTGAAAAATTACTTTCTTTAGAAAGTTCATCTACAATAAAAACATTACCGGAAGTACAATCTTCAAGACAAACCTTTATTAGTAAATCTAATGTAGAACATGGAATTTCTAAAGGGCAATTATCAAAAGAAGAAGTTTCAGTAAAAGATTCATCAACGGAAAGGAGACGTTCAAAAAGAGTTTTTGGTAATAATCAATCTAATATAGAGAATGAAATTAAAAATGAATCTTTAATAAAACAAGAATTATCTCAAACACAGTTACCGAAACAAGAAATACCAGAAAAACAATTATCAAAATCAATAACTTCTAATCCCTCTACTTCTAATGGAGTAGGATCAATAAAAAATATTAATTTTGGTAAAATTAATCATTCTCTTTTAACATCTGATTTTAAACCAAAATTAACAAAATCTGGACGAAATAATTCAAGAATTCACTCAATTGTATTACTTTCAGAAGATCTTGATGATGGAGAACGTCTATGGTTACAAGAAAAATATGAAGTAGATGAAGTTTTAAAAGGTTCTATTGATATAAATTCTTCTAGTATATTAGGTAATCTTTCAGATATTTATGCAAAAGAATATAATATTGCATTATTAGTATCAGATTATGATAATGTCATGCCACATACTCAAATGTATGTTTGGCAATTTTTTAAATCTACTTTATTACGTATTTATAATGAATATAAAGAACGTAATGGAGTTTGTTCAAAAATTTTTCTTCATATGGATGCTGTAAAAGAAGATGGTTCTATTGCTATAAATCTCCTTGATCCTAAACAAGATTTAAGAAATCCACGTGAAGTTTTTATACATACTTCTCCAGTATTTGGACCTTTACTTTCTGGTTCAAGTGGTATTTTCGTAGATGATAATAATTTAAATTTTATTTTAGATCAAGGATTAAAACGAGCAAAACAAATGCCTAAATCTTGGTGTATTATTACAAATGCTATTCATAAAATTATATATAGTGATAAAAAAGATGTTGTTATGTCATCTTTTTTTATATCTTATTCTTGTGAAAGTGTTGAAGTATTTGAAAAAGCTATGAGTATTGGATCAAAAAGAGATTCTCCTTTACAACAATTATTTAGATTTACTCTTGATGGTCCTGCTGCAACAGCTTTTATTATTTCATATGGTCCTGCTACCCCTGGTCCTGCTTTAGCTCTTCAACAATCTATGATAAATCTTGAAAGGAATCCACCTCAAAGTTGTAGTTTAGCAGAAGTTACTAATATGATGGAAAATACATTACAAATTCAACGTTTTTTATTTAATGAAGCTGCAAGTGATCGTGCTAAACAGAAAGATATGAGGAATACGATGAAAATATTAGTAAAACATTTAGAAGAACAATATAAAATTTTACAAAATCCTGAACCAGATTCAACTAGACTTTTACCTTATATACAACAAGAAATTGAAACTACTACAGATAATGAAAAAAAAATAAAGCATCAATGGAATGGAGTAGATGAAGAAGAAAATCTTTTAGTAGAATTTGAAGAACAAAAACAGAGAATAATTAATCCACGACTACAATTATCGAAAATAGAATATGGAGAAGAAAATAATAATAATAATAAAGAAGAAGAAGAAGAAGAAGAAGAAGAATTATTTTTTGCAGTAACTCCAGTAGTTATAGTTTCTAATGGAGGAAATTCACGAGCATTTTTAATTGCTGACACAGCTGATGCAAAAATTACTGTACTTAATAAGACAAATCGTGAACCAATAACAGAGTTTGATGCTGGTGAAGTAATTATTCTTTCAGAACAAAATAATGAATATAAGTCTGATGTACTAGAAGGTTTAATAAAACTCTTTACATCAGGATATAATACAGCTCTTATGCTTGCGGATGGTAGTTGTTCTACCTCATCCCAGATAACCTTTCAAGTTATCTTAAAAAGTGTCTTTACTCAAATCCCCAAAGATTGTGAACTATTTATGTGGATGGCCGCCTTCCACATGGAGCAGGTTGTAGATTTATTAGATGTGGATCAGTTATGGCGGCGTCTCTCCTTTACACTTGCCCCGGTCTCTGGGGCCCACATCCACCGCGTCCCATACCGCCCCACTCACAACTTAGAAGATGCGAAGTTAATGTTAAGAAGGGGCCTGCAGGCGGCTGTGAGGCTCACTGGTGACCCACTCATCGTCGTCTCTCTCCTCCTCAAGAGCTTCACCCGGGACGGGGATGTGTTGGTCTCCTCCCTGCTGGTGACGCACACTCGCGATGCCCCCCGCCGCTACACCCCCGCCGCCGCCCTCCGCCCTGACAACCCCCACCGCCCATTATTTTGTTATATTTTAAATGGGGCCTGCCGCACCGCCGCCGTGCTGGGGGTGGGCGGGGATGACGAGGATGTGCAGCCGGCATTGCAAATGTTACGAGAGATTGGGTGCGTGCGGCGGGCTGGTGTGCGGCAGGGCAGCGTGCGTCGCTTTGTGCAATTAAAAGGAAGCGTACCTGGGAATTGGGTGACACCTTCTTTTGCGGACGCCCTCGTGCAGAGTGCGCAGAAATTTATGGAGCAACCACGCAAGGTACCTATTCCAGAGTATCTATAAAAAGAAGAGGGTAAAGGAGGGGAAATTCTATTATGGATTTATTTAAGGAAAAGAGGGAAAAGGAAAGACTGTATTAATGAAGAAGATGGAGTTGTGGGGTTTGGGGGGAAATAGGTAACAGACAGAGAGAGAGAGGGAGATAGAGTTTAATATATATATATGTATGTATTGATTTTTTTTTTTTTTTTTACTCTTCCTTTCTTTTTAGTTGTCAAGAGGTTCTTTTTTATTATTATTATTCTTATTATTTATTTCTCATTCATTTTCCCTCGTTTTTTTTTTTTCCTTTTACCAATTAACCTTGGCATTTAAATAATTACAGCATTGAAGGTATTTCAAGTCCTCCCATAATTTATATATATATATATGTTTTTTTTTTTTTTTGATTTATTATTATTATTTACTTCTGTATTGATGTTTTTTTTTTTTTTTTTTGTTTTGATTTTTTATGCGGCTGGTAAAAAAAAATTTTTTTTTGTGTTGTCTTAAAATTCGACATTATAATTCATTGTGTACCACTGACACTTTTTTTTTTTTTTTTTTTTTTTCTTCTTTTGTTCATATCATGCTCAAATTTTTTTGACCTTGAGAGTATTGAAATTCAATTTTGTTGCCATTACTTATATTAATTTTCTTTTTAAATAATTTTTTTTTTTTTTTTTCCACCCTATTATTATTATTATTTTCTTGTTTTTTTTTTTTTGTTTTTTGAGGGGGTACACCATTTTATTCCACTTAGAGTACGTGAGGCCGGCCTTCTCGCGTGTGGGTCGTACACAGTTTTTGTGATACGAGCAAATTAAAAAAAAAAAAAAAAAGTGAAGGACATTGACTTACTACTTCCACTATTTTTCCATTGTTTTTATTATTGTGTTGTCATAAAGGTTTTTTTTTATTATTATTATTTTTCTCAGTGTAACCTTTCTTTTTTCTTTTATCTGTGGGTTGTCTATCCCTCTCTTTCTGTTTGTGTCTCTGTTTAAAATAATATATATATATATAATTTATTAATTCTCTTTAAAAAAAAAAAAAAAAAAAAAAAAAAAAAAAATCTTTTTATTGTTATTTCTGTTATTTGTCTATATATATATATGTCTTTTTTTTAATTATTATTCTTGCTTTTCATATAGCTTTCTCTCTCTCTCTCTCTCATTATATATATAAATAGGTAGGAGCGGTTTGAAAATAGGGATACAGGGAGCGAAAGGTATAATAATAATAATAGTAATATTATTATTACTATTTAAAAAAAGTTGGGAGAGGGAAAAAAAAGGACTTATACTAGTTTGTATTGAATAACTTTAATTATTACGAGGGAGTATTAATTTTAATTAGCATCTCGGTCGCTTGAAGACTATCCCCTCTATTATATTTCCCATCAGCGACTCTAGCAAATTACATATTTTTATATACTTGTATTTTTAAGGAAACGAAAAAAAAAAAAAGAAACAAAACAAAATATTTATATTTATATTTAGATATATATATATAAAGGTTCTTACGTGCAGTTATAAAACGAACACCCAAAAAATAAATAAGAACTCAACAATAATAATAATAATAATAATAATAACAAATATAACAAGCACTCCATATAAAGTCATGCTAAGTGATGAGGCTATTTCTCAAATGAGCCGGGAGGAGCTCATGGAGCATGTGCGGAAGTTGCAAGGAGCCACTTTAGGGCGAGGCAGTGGGAGTGGGGATGAAAAAAAATGCAGCACACAACTCCCACAGTGGCGGCGCCGCAGCAGCGCCTCCCGCTTTAATAGTCCTCGTCATTATATAAAAGGCTGGCGAGGGAATAGTGGTGGGGGTGGGGAGGAAACAAATAATAATAATAATAGTAGTATTATAGGGCCTGCTCTGCCGCATAAAACTCCCTCAATTTCTCAAGATGAGTGTTGTCAAGGGAATGGACCAGGCGGGGACACGATGTCGATGCTCAGTTTTCTCAGTGGGGTGGCCTCCACACAAGCCGCAACGCTGCCTGATACAATTCCTATTACAAATGGCCCAATATTATCTACCAATGCCTCTATTAACTATCGCTCCTTCTCTGTGAGCACAAATAGTATGGCGGTGCAGGCCCCGGCGAGGCTAACAGATAAACTCTCCGTGGCACGTAATGAGGCTGGGGCAAAGTGTATTAATCATTATCAAATTATTAAAGAAATAGGTAGAGGAACATGTGGTAAAGTACAATTAGCGTATGATATGGAAAAGGATACTCTTGTAGCTATAAAACAAGTAAGACGTGCGGATACAAAATTACGTTTTGGTACACAAACTCCTGCTCAAATGCAATTTGATGCCCTTCAACGTGAAATTGCTGTAATGAAAAAATTAAGACATAAAAATATTGTACCATTATATGAAGTAATTGATGATCCTAATGCTAAAAAATTATATCTTGTTATGATGTACGTAAATAAAGGACCTATTGGTCGTATTAGATGTAATCCTGATGGAGCTCCAGATGCAAATGTTTGTACTCCTATTCCATCAAAAGAATTAGCAATATATGCTCGTCAAATTCTTGCCGGATTAGAATACTTACATGGTCATAAAATTGTTCATCGTGATATTAAACCTGAAAATATATTAATAGATACTGAAGGACAAGTTTTTTTGGCAGATTTTGGTGTTTCTGAAGTATTTGAAGTTACGAATCGTGAACGTTTAGAACATTTAATGCAGGAAAGTATGGCAGCAAGTAGAACTTTTGGTGGGCAAGGGCAAGGAACTACTATTCAAGGTACAAAAGGAACAATGTTATTTATTGCTCCAGAACTTTGGAGAGGTGATAGATCGTATGCAAAACCAGTTGATATGTGGGCTATGGGTGTAACACTTTATATTCTTCTTACTGGTAAATTACCTTTTTCTACCTTGGATGATATTATGGATCCTACTCTTCCTAACATACCAACATCCTATGGAAAAGTCTGGGCTGAACTTTTACGTGGATTATTACATCGTGATCCTAGAAAACGTCTCACCGTTCGTGAAGCTCGTGCTATTGTTAAAGCTATGACAGAGCAAAAAAGAAATAATTCAAAATCTGATGAAAAACATCTCGAAGTTACAGACGATGATGTAGCAAATGCTTTAACTCTCGCCGAACACCAAAAAGATCAAGAGGATGTAGAATGGTTATTAGGTCAACACGAAGATGTGGAGGAAGAAGCTAGTATTGATTATGACTTACCTTGTGTGATGTCAGATAGTGATCATAACACAACATCAAACGCAGATTCACAACAACAACAACAACAACAACAACAACAAAATAATAATAATAATAATAATAATAATAATGCTGCTGCTTTATGTTATGGAAGTTCAAGTCCTATTCGTCATTCTATATCTGCAATTTCTGCGCGGCAGCAATTGGCGCAACAATCTTCTGGAGGAGTACCACTTTCTCCTGTTTCAGTAGAAGCATTTAGCCCAACCCAGCGATCATCCTCTATCATGATAGTACAGGAAATACATAATAGTAGTGAAACTACTAATAATAATAATAATAATAATAATAATAATAATAATAACAGTGATAATAATAATAATAATAATAATAGTTCTGAAATTAATCCAGAAGAGCGAAGGCCTATAGTAACGAATGGAAATTGGAGACTTGGTGAGGACCCTTTCAGCACTGAAGAAGAACTCTCAAAGAAAAGTACAGTTCATAGTCAAGTAGAAAAAGATGAGAATGACTGGTGTCAGAAGACGCCACCTGCAAAACATAAAGAGGAAATAGTTGAAAATGTGAAAAAGTGTAAAGGTGGTTTTCTTTCCACACTACGTGATGCTCTTACTTTTTCTAAATCAAGTAAACAAATTTAAAAGACAAGAAGAAGAAGAAGAAGAAGAAGAAGAAGAAGGAAAAAAAAAAAGAAGAAAAGGAAGGGATGGGGAAAAGAAGAAAAGGACGATGTTTCAGTTATGTTTAATTATACTTTTTTAAAACAACAACAACAAATATATATTTATATATACGCTTATAAAGAAAGAGGGAGAAAGTAAGTAAGTAAGTGAGCTAAGACGATAGAGAGAGAGAAGAGTTTTTCATTATTATTATTTTTTTTGAAATCCTTTCCTTCCTTTCTTTAATTTGTCTCTTTTTTTTTTTTTTGCTTTACTCTTGCTAAATGATTTTTTTTTTTTTTTTTTGTGTTTGAAATTTAGTTTCATTCCATTCCTTATCACTTTTTTCTTCGTTTTTACTATACGCATGTGTTTATATCTTGATGTTTCTTTGAATTAAACAAAGAAATATATATATTTTTTTAATTAATAAATATTTTGAGTAATAAAAACAACTATTTTTTACCCATTTTTTATTAAATATTATTATTATATTATTCTGTGAATATTTATCTCCTGTGTATTCGTATAAATCTAAAAGAAAAAATATATGAGAAGAGAGAAAAATACAAATAATTGAATTTATTAGAGTGGAAAAAGAAAAAGAAATGAAAATAGATTTTATATGTGATTTTTCACAGTAGATAATATATATATATATATATATTTTTTTATTGTTGTCGTTGTTATTACTATTATTATTATTATTATTTTTTTTTTTTTTTTGCATTGACCTTTTTCATTTTATTCATTTGCCCCAGTATATGTGGAATATTTCATTACTAAATTCTCAATATATATATATATATATATATTTATAGTATGTATTTAAATTTTAAATTAAAGGAGGCAGACTTGGGTTTTTTTTTTTTTTTTTTTTTGTATAATAGTAATAAGGGTGGGAACAGAACGAAGCGTTTTTTTTTTTTTTTTTTTCCTATGGTTATTATTTATTTGTTTTTGCTTGTAATTTATAATTTTTTTTTTTTTAATTTTGATGGAATTCCTTGATTTGTTCGTATGTGTTTTCCTTTTTTTTTCGTTTTTGGCTTTTCTTCTTCTTCTTCTTATATTTTTCTCTCAATAGTTATCACTTATTGACTGTTTTCTTTTGGCTCTTTTACTTATGTATATATATATATATATCTTATGTCTTTTATATTCTTATTATATTTTCGTTTTTTAGGTATTTAGAGTTGTTGTTTTTTTTTTTTTTTTTTCCCTTATTTTTAATTGATATATTTTTATTTTTCTGTGTTTTGTATGAATAAAAAAATGAAGAAATGTGTTGGTATGTAATGTAGGTAGTCTTCAAGTAAAGCGCATATCGAATAAAAGAGGGAAATAATAATAATAATAATATAATAGTACTAACAAAAAAAAAAAAAAAAAAATGATGATTAATCTTAGAGTTTCAAACGCAGCATTATAAGATAAGATACTCGTGAAATTTTTGTTTTTTACTTATTGTTGTTGTTGTTTCATCTATCCATTCTTTTTCTTTACTAATTTATATTTATATTTCTGTATTTACTTTCTTTTAGCTTTCCTATTATTTGAAGTATTAGTATTAGTATGAGTTTTTTTTTTTTTCTTTCCTTGAGTTTTTTAGACTTCGTAATGCATATGTATTTATTTATACTGAGAAACTTTATTTTTCTTTATCATTTGTGATGCTACGTTCATTTCATTTTTTTGTTTTTCTTTCTTTATTTGCTTTTTTTTTTTTGGATTTTTTATTATCTATGTCTATTTATGTCTTTATATATATATTTTTATTTATATATTTATTAACTAGTTTATTTTTTATTTTTTATTTTTTTTTTTTTTCCTCTCTTTTTTTCTTTGATTTCTTGATAATATTTACAATTTAATAATGAATTTCTCTATTTTTTTTTTTTTTTTTGTATATCATTTTCTTTGATTAGTATTAAGTTTACAAAACTATTTATATACTTATTGAGTGACAGTAGTTACATTCGAATTAGAGTAAGTGAGTATAAATATATACATAAATATATATATATATTGTTTCCTCGAAACTTCAAACAAAAAAAATAAGACGCTTTAGTTATAATAATAATAATAATATTTTAACCTTTTGTAACAATATATATATATATATATATATATATATATATATATCCAAAGAGTTATGACTTCAAATTTTAATCGAAATTCTACATTTCAATTAAGGGTACAAAAGGAAAGAGAATCTGGTGCTTTTACTGTGGATAAAATTAAATCATTATATATTGAAGCCCTACAAGGAATTCATTCTATTTCAAATATTTCAAATGAAAATAATAATAAAAATAAAAATAATATCACTAACGTACCTTTGATTCCCCCTTTGGAAAAAGAAAAACACCTTTCTGTTTTAAATCATTTGGAAGCGGAATCACTCTTTTCAAATATGACTAAATCTGAACTTGTAAAATTCTGTTGTTTTACGCATAATTTAATATTCTTGAATCATTCAGATACAAATTGGGGTACGAAATCCAAAGTAATGGATAATAATAATAATAATAATAATATTATTTCGAGTTCTCCTAAAAATCGAAAAGCAGCTCCTTCTCTAAGTCATGCTACCACCGTATCATTTCAAGAAAATATATTATTTAAACCTGAAATAGCAAAACAAGAAAAAGAAAACAATGAAAAAGAAAAAGAAGAAAAAATATCAAATGATACATTAAAAATATTTCCCCCAACCCGAGGAAATGCTATCACCCGACGTGCCTCTAAAGCTGAATGGATTGATGGAACTAAAATGTTAAATGAATATATGATATTAAAAAGTATTGGAAGAGGAGCTTCTGGGAAAGTAAAACTTGCCTATAGTCTTTCTCGAAATGAAACTGTTGCAATTAAAATTATAAATCGACCAAAAGAAAAAAGAAAAATAGGTAGAAGTAAATCTTCTGCAACACATCGACTCGAAGCATTACGACGTGAAATTGAAGTTATGAAAAAGTTACGACATCATAATGTTTTAACATTATATGAAGTCATTGATGACCCTGGGACGGAAAAATTATATTTAATTATGCAATATGTGGATAATGGTCCTATTGCTACAATTGATTCAAATGGAAATTGTCCAATTATGAATTCAGATGAACTTACAAAATATGCAAGACAAATACTTGCGGGATTAGAATATTTACATCGACATGGAGTTTTACATCGTGATATTAAACCAGAAAATATACTTGTGGATAGTAAAAAACAAGCATTTCTTGCTGATTTTGGTGTTTCTGCTATTCTTGAAGAAAGTGATAGTGATAATAATAATAATAATAATAATAATAATAATAATAATACGGATCATTTACAACGATTTGAAGGTACGCCTCTTTTCATGCCACCGGAAGTATTTATACAAACAAATATTGGAGATAAAAATATAAATTTACCTTTTGCAATTGATATTTGGTCTCTTGGTGTAACATTTTATGCACTTTTGACTGGAACTCTTCCTTTTCTTTCTATTAATGAAATAAAAGAAACTTTAAATTCTCCAGTTAAAATTCCTGAAATTGTACCAAATTCATGGCGAAGTTTATTACAATCTATGCTCGCAACAGATCCAAGGCAGCGACCAAAAGTAAGTGAATTACGAACACAAATAAAGAAAAAGTTAACTTTACTTGAAAAAGAAGTTAAAGAAGAAGTTAAAGTTGAAAAAGATTACTCCACATGTACATGGAATGAAGAAGAAGAAGAAGAAGAGGATGTAAACTCCCTCACCAGTATTCCTTTTTCTTCTTGGTTAATTCTCCCACGCATGACAACAATAAATAATAATAATAATAATAATAATAAAGCAGAAAATAGCAGTACTTCAGGAGAAACATTGGGTGGAAGTAGCAGCGCGGCACAAAGTGCTCCAATTCCAATTAAAATTGAAGGTATTTCTCGTCGAATGAATAACACTGTACCTGTTATTTTACCATCAACAAGTTTAAATAATAATAATAATAATAATAATAATAATAATAATAATTCTACAGAAAGGGGGACGCAGTCAAGTGAAAATCCTCATTCTGGAAAGGTTTCTCTCTTTATGAATGCTGTGCAATGTACTTTTAAAAAGTAAGAAAATTTTGTTTTTATTTTTTCTTTAAGGGTGAGGAAATTGAAACTTATATAGTTGACTATTTTTGATTTAGTAACGTTTCTTTCCTTTTATTATTATTTTGAGGGGGGCAAGCATAGGTTCAAAAAAAAAAATAATAAAAACGGGTGAAACGTATATAAAGGTTTTTTTTTTTTTTTTTTTTTTTTGTTATCTTGTTTTTTGTTTTTCCCTATTTTAGTATGGCACGTACGGGGTTTTTACTAAATTATTTATCTATATGCCTATTTTGATGAGGATGTTTTTTTTTTTTTTTTTTGCTATTATTGTTTTTATTATTATTGTATGAGGATTCAAAGAATCAATTCCATTTTTCCCTCGTATATGTCTCTCTATTTCTGTCTTTCCTTCTCTCTATTTATATTTCTGTTTTTATATGCTCATATATTTTTTAAATCTTTTTTTCTAAAATATTTTCAACATGTCTCTTGCTGCCTCAGTGAAAAGGGGGAAAAAAAAGAAAAACATATTTTTTTTTTTTTTTTTTTGTTCCAGGGAATAATGTGCAAAGGAAGGCTTTATAGGGTTTCGACTTTGTTTACATGATGTTTTTTTTTTTTTTTTTTTTTTCTTGCAGTTTTTGCTGCTATTATTCCTTACTATTATTGTGTTTGTCTCTGATGTAAATAGCTGAGAATGATTTTTTTTTTCTCTTTTTTCTTTATTTATTTTGATAAATTTTGATAACTACGCTGTTTTTTTTTTTCTCCCCCTACTCTTTCAACTACGTGAATTTATATAATATTATATATCTATTTTTTTTTTTTTTTTTTCTATATTCCCCGCCCGCTAAATTCTACTATGCAGGCATTTGTCCTAGGACGCATTCTTGCCAAATAAAGTTTATGTATCTTGTTTTTTGTTTTTCTTCTTTTTTGTTTTTAAGAATCAATATCAATTTTTTTTTCTAAATTGACGGGGTTGTGTTATGGTTATCTAGCAGAAATTGATGCTGTTCGCTATCGCAATCTGTGTTTTTATATTTACTTTTTACTTTCCTTAGTTATTAGGGAATCGGTTGGTAATAGTTAAAGAAAATTTATTATTATTCTTACTATTGTTATTTCTTTTTGGGGTGGTATTGGCAACTCTACTCTGCTTTTTAATATTTGTTATTTATTTTTATTATTCTATCTGTCCTGTTTTTTTTTTTTTTTTTTTTTCACTTGACTTCTAGGTTTGAAATACCTAAAAAAACACATATATCTAACGAAAGAGACATTGAGTGGTAGAGATAACGAAAAATAAAAAAAAGATAGGTGGAAAACATAAACAAAAAAAAAAAGCATTATCCTACGGATATATATATATATATATATATATATATAATAAAGAGACAGATAGACAAGGAAGGGAATATTATAGAGAAAGAGAGATAACGATTTCTCTCTCTTTTCTTTCTCTCTTCTCTCATTTTATTAAATAAATCCACGTAGTGAAAATTCATCATCAGGTCCATTTAATTTTAGCGATAATGACTATCATGAAAAAATAAGGCGAGAACGACAGCAAAAACAAAAACAATACTACCACCATAATAATAATAATATACGTTGGTCCTATGATTTACAAGATATACCTATAAAAATAAAAAAAAGTTCTTAACGATATTAATATCGGTTATGCCGCTCGTCTTATATTAGTATGTGGAGTTACTTGTAGTGTTTCCTTTGCTCTTTATCATACATTTCTTGTACATTGGCAAGAGTAACGCCCACTCGCGAAACGATCTCGTTTTTCTTTTTCAAGTCCCTATAACATTACTTGAAAAAGAAAAAATAAAAGGCACACATATGATGTTATTTCGATTTGCATTATCCAATAGTTATGATTACTGCGGCTATGACCCAGTAAATTCTGTAAAAATGATTTCTAGAAGTTTACGAGGGTTATCGCCTGTCTCGCGTTGGTTTTCTCCAATAAGTCACCCACAGGAAAGAGGAATTATTGAAATTGCTATTAAAGAACATGATCTTGGGTGAATGGCGGGGCGCCTGCGATTATTAGAGCGTGGGGATTTAAAATATCTTGGACGATGGATTAAAGAATTTCCTTATAAAGCGAATACGTATGGGGAAATTGGACTTAGTTGTACCACATCCGGTACCTCCATCGCGCTGCAACTAATGAAAATGTTGGAAAATGATAAAAGTGATAATACGAAATTGCATCTTTTATATTGTCATCAAAATGCAAAGAATATTCCATTTCGTGATGTATTTGAAGGTTATGCTAGGCGTAATCCAGAGAGAATATTTACAAAATATAATGTAATGTCAATAACGAGACAAGATAATAGTAGTAATAATTTACGTTAAGGTGAAAATTATTTTCTGGGTCATATTGATCCAAGTATCGTAGAAAAAGCTCTTCCTCCTCCTGCTAAAGTTGAAACTTTTACAGGAAATCTTATAAAACCAAAAAAATACTTATTTGTGGTCCACAAAGTATGATGATGCCTTTATGTGGTAGGGTTAATTCTATTGGAAATTATACATATTGGCAAGGTCCTTTTTTTAAATATTGTGGATTTTTAAAAGATATGGGGTATACTCGTAGTCAAATCTATAAGTTTGGAGTTTCAACACATCTTTACACTCATCAGTAGGAGAGTAATCAAAAAAAAAAAAACATGGAAACAAAGAAACAAAGAAACAAAAAAAAAAAATTGAAAAATGTGTGAAATATTCTTTTTACGAGGTTTTTTATAGGTTCTGTACTTCGTTATTATTATTTCTTTTTTCTTAAACATAGTTTTCTATCAAAACTTTTAATTCCTTTTTTTTTTTTTTTTTTTAATAAATATTACAGTAATAGTTCTTGATAGACTTGTGAGTGAGAAGGAAGAAAAAAAAAAAAAAAAAACATTAATAAAATCAAATAATTTAATATTATTATTATTATTATTATTATTAAAAACATAAGTATAGTTTAAGGAGTTAATTTTTACATTTAGTATTTATAAAAAAAAAAATGTCTACATGGTCTGCTGTAATTGATCGACAAGTTCTTTTAAGAAATTCTATTGAATTTCAACCAACAGAATGTCTCTTCGTTGCCCATCGTTTAGCACAGACTCATTTATTAAGAGCACAACAGCGGTTAGAGGAATTAGGGAATGAAAATTCAAAATTAGATGAAAAAAATAAACTTCTTATACAACAGGTACGAACATTAGAACTTGCTGCTGCTGGTGTTATGAGTCGTACTAGTCGTGAAGAAGAATTAGAAGCTAAAGTAGCGGAATTACAAAAACAAGTTCAAAATAATATTACCCAAGAAAAAGATTATTATAAAAATATTTATGAAGCAGAGAGATTAAAAAAAGAGAATCAAGATCTTCAGACAGAATTAACTCAAATGAAAGAGTATGAGAAACAAAGAGAAGATGTATTACGTATGTTGAAAAATGAATATGCGGCACTTAAACAAGAGAATGATGTTGTACGACCAAAACTTAGTAAACTTATTAGTGAACAAGATCGATGTATAAAAGATTTAGTAACTGCCAAAGATACAATTGCAAAAATGCAAAATAAAATTCTTGAGTATGAAGATGAATTAAATAGAATACGTAAAGAAAGACGTTCAGCTACTGCTGCTACTGTTGCCGGAATGAGTGGAAATAATTCTATCGGTGATGGAACTATTAATACTTCTTCAATAGCTTTAGATTATATTCGAGAACACCAACAACAATACCAGCAACAACAACAACATAAAGATCCTGTTGCTAATACCCGTGATCTTGCCCTCACACTTGATATAAATCCCCCAACTCAATTAGCCTACACAATTGATAATCCTCATGGGGATCGAATACTTTATTCTGCGTGTATTGCAGAAAGTGGTCAACGTATTATTTCCGCTGGTGGTGATCGTACACTTCGGCACTGGGATATTAGCACTGGAGCGAAAACGCGAACGCACAGCTCGAATGATATTCCACTTTGTTTAAATAGTACTTCACATTATCTTTTAGCAGGATGTGCGGATGGGGTGGGGCGGTTTTGGGACACAAATAATTTACGAACTGTGGAGTTAACAGGACATAGTGAAAAAATTGTGGCAGCGTATCTTTCAAACTCTGCACATAATGCTGTAACGGCGAGCTCGGATCGTACAATTAAAATATGGGATATTCGCAGCTGTGCTACGCAGCGAACAATAATGTGTGCGAGTACATGTAATGATATTTCTTTTGCGGGGTCTGTTATTGTTTCAGCACATTATAATGGAAGTATTTGGGTCTGGGATCGTCGCACGGCAACGAGAACGTCTGAAATTAAAAATGCTCATCAGCAAAGTGTAACATGTGTGAGGTTAGATCATAATGCCCAGCATTGTATTTCACTAGGACGTGAGGGGAGTGTTTCAATAAGAGATTTACGTGAAATGAGTCGGGAATTGCATCATGTAGAGCACAGAGATTTACATATTTCAAGTAATCTTGCAAGATTTGGTGTAAGTCCTAATGGGAAATTGTGTGCTGTAGGGAATTCAAAAGGCTTAATTCTTTTTATAGCAATTGATTCAGGAAATGTATTGGAGCAAAAACTTTCAGATGGGCATCAAATGTCAATTTCTACTGTTTCATGGGCATTACCGGATTCAACACCATTTTTAGTATCTGTTGGGGAGGATAAACGTATAGTAGTGTGGAAGTGAGTATATATAAATATATTTTTTTAAAAAAAGTATATTTCAGTTAAATTAGTGTGGGGAACAAAAAAAAAAAAAATAATAATAATAATAATATGAGAAGTATTCCTCCTTTTTTTTTTTTTTTTTTTTTTTGTTTGCTAAAATTTGATGTTTACTGAACTTACCGAAAGAAAAAAAATAAAAATAAAAATCTTGTTATTGATGATAAAATGAATATCCTATTTATTTATAATTGGTACTTTTTTTTTCTTCTTTAATCTCTCTTACTGTATTTTATTAAAAATAATATTAAATTAGAGGTTATGATCTCCTCAGACACAATTACGAGGGTTAGTTTAAATTCTCATCCTCTTAATACAAGATCAAAGTGGAGAAATCTTCGATGGATATTTTGGATATGGATATTCTTAATTGTAGCTGTTGTTATTTTTCCAAAAGATACCTTACTACCTGTTGATGAAAATGAAAAAGAAATAATAACAAAAACGCAATCTGGAATTCATAAGGAAGAATTACAACAAAATTTATGGCAAAAAAATCAAGAGAAACAACAACAACAACAAATACACGATCAAGATATTTTACCTATAGCAACAAGGGAAATTCCAGGATTATTTACAATTGTTATGCTTTTATATAAGGCACCACGTTCATCTAAAAATACTTTACGTAGTTTAGGAACTAGTGGAATTGTACTTCATCCACAATTTCATGAAATAATTATTTATAAACAACTATTAGATAAAGCTCGTGTAATAGAAGAAGAAGCTCAACTTTCAGATGCTGTATGGGGTAATAATAATGATAATAATGAAAATAAATATAATGACAGATTAAAAAATGCATCTCGAAAATTACGTATTATAGGAACACCTAGAAATATTGCAGTTCCAAAAGCTATGTTTTCAGCTATGCAAGCAGTGGAAACAGAATATGTTTTATATATTGAATGTGATAGACCAGTTTATAGTTTTCCATTTGGTGTAAATAATGCTTTTACTTCTCCTTCTACTAATATTAATTCTTCTTCTTTTATCTCCTCTAAAATTATAAGAGGAGAAACAAATTATGATTCTTTTAGAGAGGCAGAGTTAGTACATTCTTATGTTATTTCTATTATAACAATGGGTTTAAATTACCTAAAAGAAGATAAAGCTCATGTTTTTAGATTACAATTATATGCCTCAAATTTACTTCATAACTCTTCTTTATTATCATCTTTTAATGTGAGTGATGATAAAAAAATTAAGGAAAATGCTAATATGATCAAGCGAAGAAGAAAACGATATTTAACTTCAGAAAATCTTCCTTTAGCAATGTATGGTACAACTCCATATGAATATTGTCATGCTACCCCAGACTTTCATCTTCCTAAAGGAATTTGTACTAAAGAAAAAGAATATAGATTAAATAAATATGGATCCACATTTGATTGGGCGTATTGTAGGCATTGGCAACGTTTTACAGATTCCACAACACGTCCTACAAGTTTATGTGATGCATTATGTGCTAAAGAATGGATTGTAGCAGCAAAAAGTAAACATGAAAGTATTAAAAAAAAAAATTTGGGATTTTCTTCATTATGGAAATTTTTTGAAGAATTTAATTCTCCTGATAGTTTAAATAATATGTCAAGTAATAATAATAATAATAATAATAATAATAATACTATTAATAGTGAACCAGAGTTTATGAAAAGAATATATCGAGTTAATACTTCCTCTATATCTACTTTACATGGATTTACCCACGATATTGTATGTTTCCCATCATCACTCTGTAATTGGACAAATCAACCCTCACTTTATAAAAAATCATGGTTTATTAATATTGTAATAAAAAATTGTTTATCAAGAAGAAAAATGTGTATTGGATTACCAGGGCGTGGCTCTGCAGCAATGCTGGAGCGTTTTATGACAGAATTACGTCCTTGGAGAAAAGGAAGATTTAATATTTGTCTTTCCGATGGACTTTTTATTCATGATGAAATTGATAATTTTTAAATAATAATAATAATAATAATTAATATTATTATGTGTCTCTGTGGGGAGAAGGGAAAGAAAAAGAGAGGTGAAGATGAAATAATAAAGAAAATTGTTATTGATTTTTTTAAATTAATATTCTGTATATATAGTTATCGTATCTTCTTTTTTACTTTTTTTTTTTTGTGTGTGTGTGTGTTTAACCTGCTCCAGTATTTTAATTATTGAATAAAATTCATAAAATAAATAAGAATATATATATATATATATATTTGTATAATAATATCTTAATTAATTTTCTTTTTTTTTTTTTTTCACTTTTTCTTTTTCTTAACTTCTTTTATTAATTAAAATTAAAATAATTCTAGTGGAAGAATGACGTTATTTTGTAACGTTAACTCTCATGACTCACACACGATAACACCAACTGAGTCCACCGCTCTTAGTAGTACTCACAGTAATAGTGATAGTGTTAACACAAAAAATAATAATTCTAATGATATAATAAATAAATATGAACATTTAATTTCCTCACTTACCGCCCAAGCCCTAGCACAACAGGAAGAAATTACACAACTCAAGGAAACTCTATTTACGGTGGTGGGAGTTAAAAATGATGTGAATACTAATATGAATGATTCTACTTCTCCTATTACAAGAGATTGCTTTAGTTTACAAGAGAAAGAAGAAAAATCTTCACAATTGCTTAATAGTAGAAATGTTATTGTAAACAATTCATCACAACTCTCTAATATTAATCATAATAATAATAATGAAATATTTAAAACACGTAGAATGTCAAAAAAATGGCAACATCGTGTAAAGGATCATACATTAGGAGTATTAGAAACTTATATTCGATATGTAGATGAACGTTTAGCATCTAATATAGTTGAAAGATTTCGTCGTGTTACAAGAGAACATGTAATTCGTTCAGTTGATAAAGAAATTCTTCGAGTTTTACAAGATAAAGAAGAGAAATATATTTCTTTAGTTAAACAACAACAACAAGAACAACAAAAACAAAAACAAAAACAGGAAGAAGAGGAAAAGGAAGAAAAAAATAAAATACAGAAATCTATAAACTATATTTCATCACAACCTATTGAAGTAAAAGATAATTATATTTTAAATGTGAATAAGGCGACTTCAACACATGTGAATCCATCATCATCATCACTATCATTACAAAATTATAATAACTCCAATAATTATCATACATTTATTAAAGAAGATATTAACAATTCTGTCTCATCTTTAACTACTACTTCAATAAAGCAACCTCCATTAACTGTTGGAACTGCTAATATAACAGAACCTTATGTTTCTTCTATTTCTCCTGATGGCCCATCCTTGTCTACATCATGTACTTCATTTTTAAATAATCATGATCATTTATTATTAGAACAATTACAAAATAAAGTTGCAATGCTTGAGGGTCGCCTTACCTCTATTGTTAATTCATCAATATCAAAATCATCATTATTATCACCATCACAACAACAAAAACAAAAACCAAGTTTACATTATATAAATGAATCATACTCGTCATTATTATCACCACCTCGAGTTGAAGCTACAAGTGATCGCAATAATAATAATAATAATAATAATAATAATTCACATCGTTATTCTTCCTCATGGTCACCGACGAATTCCAATAGTGCAACTAATGTAAGTGATGATATAGAAGTACTTGTAGATATATTTGAAGGGCGTCAACCAGCAAAAGTTATTCAACGTCTTTTTAACTAAAAAGGAAAAAAAAAACAGGAATGGAGATGAGGAGTTCATTATTTATGCATTTGCTTTTCTTTATCTGCATTATATGTGAGTATTTGTATATGTTTAGAATATTATTATTATTTTAGTTTTGATGTCATGAAGTTTGAATTAGTTACCTGATAGCCTACTGAAATATAGAGAGTGAAAGGTGTAAGAAGTGAAATAAGGAATAAAAAAAAAAAAAAAATCCTGTATAGAAATGTGAGAAAAGAAGTCTACACATAAAATAATTTAAGTGAATTATTTGAGTATATTGTATCTCTCTTTAAGTATTTCTGAAAGAGAAAGGGAAATTAAAAAAATATTAGTAGTTGCAAAAAAAAAAAATAATAATAATAATATGATTTTTTTATTTTCTTCTTTTGGAATTCTAATCATATATATATATATATATATATATTTATTTATATAAACTCAAGTTTAGTAATGATAGAAAATCGTATTGGCTCCTCTAGTAGAAGTACAAGCGTGGAAAAGCAAAACAATAATCTACTATCAAATGAATTTTTAATAGCCCTTGAAAAGCGTGCCGCCGCATCAGTTATTGATTTAAATCGTGCTGTAAAATCACATCAAGAGAGTCGAACACCAAAAACACACGGGGCCTTAATCCTCGCCCTAGCCGCCGCCCAACGTGTAGCAAAACTTTTATTAACCGTAAAAGAACAACACACACAATTAAAACATTACTCCAGTGAAATTCCAATTTCATTATTTGTAAATTTAGAAAGTCATCGCATTGCACTTCGTCGGGCGCTTCCTATCGCGGTGGCTGCAGCTGAAACAAGTAAATCTGATGGGGCGGCGGATACTGTTAATGCCCTACGCTCTCTCATGCATACTCGCTCGTTATTAAATGTAGAACTTCGTAAAGTGCAAGGGGCTGTGGATGAAATTGTAGGAAGTTCAGAATCATTGCAATTACTACAAAACTCTTTACAAGATGTTAATGCTACAGTAGAAGTGGCACAACGAATGGTGCGAAAATTAATGTCGGTTAAAACGAAAGATGATATTATATTGCGTATATCTTTAGTTGTATTCTTATTAGTAGTATTATATATTTTTGCACAACGTGTTTTTGGATTTTTTCCTACTAAAATACGTTAAAAGATGTTTTTTTTTTTTTTTTTTTAAGTTGCTTCAAATAAAAAAAAAAAGTCGCTTTATGTTATTATGTTATAATTATATATATATATATATATATTATCATTATTTATTTATTTTTTTTTCTTATCTACTATTATTAAAAAAATAATAATAATATAATCTTATAAAAATAAAAAAGTTATATATTATTTTTATTTTTTTATTTTTGTCTTTTTTCCCCCTTCTTCTTATCAAACTCATAAATAAATTTAAAAAGTTCAAATAAAAAAGGAGGGTTGCAAATAATAAAAAATAAAATAAAAAATAGAGATGAATCGTTTGCAGCAGCAGCGACCACATCGCAAGACCACAGACCCAAAATTACCTCGTCCCTCCTTTACAACTCCCACATTAAATGAATTTACAACAATAGTCCCTGGAAGTAAAAGAACCCCGCGCCCAGTCAAACCCGCAACTCCACTCGGACGTGAAAAAGAAATAAATCCCCTCACTACACTTCCTGCATTAGGCGAGAGCAGGCCCTCAGGCGTCTCACGCTCCTTTCCTCCCACCCCATCTGAAAATAATAATAATAATGATAATAATAATAATAATAATATGAATACAAGCACGCTAGCAATGGTGGAGGATCAGGCCAAACGTCGACTACAACTCACACAAACTGTTGCCGCCCACCTCATGAAAGCTGCACTGGATCGACAATCTAATGTTTTACCTCTCGTGATGAGAGATCCAGAAACGCGTGCGTTAACAATTATCCCAGAGGATGAAAGACGCACGGAGCCGAAAAAGAAATTATTAATGGCCCCTTGCCTTGGACTCGCAGCGGGGGCTAATGCCATGGGGGGACGCTCTCAGCATTTTGCTGTTTCTAAAGCAGAGGCCGCCCGCAGAATTGAAAAGGAGCGACAAATGAATAATGTTATTTTTGCCTGGTGGGAGGCACGAAATGCGTGTCGGCATGATGAGGATGAAATGACAGCCGTGGAAGATGAACTGCGGGGCCCATTGTGGAGTTGTTTTAGAGAAAGTATTACAGAGGAGGAGGCAAAGAGTATGCGGGAGGTGCAGAGAATGGGAGAGGCGGCAATAGCAATAAAATCAACAACAGGAGGAGGAGTTGCATCATCATCATCAACTTCTTCTTCTTCTTCTGCATTTACATTTATAACTACTGATCGTGGTATTTCTATGCCATTAGAATTGTACGAAAAAATGTTTGAACGTGTTATGAGTCGTGTACATAAATGCTTTTTAACATTATTACAATGTTATGCAAAAGGTAGTAAAGATGGTATTGAAATTTCTCTTGAATCACGATCACAAGGTACAAAATATGTTAAATTTCTTTTACAATCTCAAACAGAAATGGTACAATTTGGAGAATCTACTATTCCTTATAGTGTTTATAGTGATGCTGATGTTGGTAGTCAAGATGATAATAAAAATTTTACAGAAAGTTATCCTCCACTTGTTTCTTTACCAGAAGAAAGATGTTTTCGTCCACTTCTTTCTGCTGAAACTGCTTTTAGTATAGCTATTCTTTGGCGTATTCTTGATCAAACTAAAACTATGATACCTGGTATGTCATGGGCACTTCAATTATTTACAAAATATTTACTTCCACATGTTTATGAAAATTTTACTTCTTATGAAAATATTTTACCTAAAGCTGGAGCTCTTGGAGAACAAGTTGAACAATTACAAACATTAAAACTTAATTTAATACGTCAACGTAATATGTATTCAGCAACTAAACAAGCTAAAGATGATTTAGAATATATGGAAGGATTTATGAAAAGTTGGGCATGGAGATCATGGCGTGGAAGTGTAGTTGGACAAAAAAGACGTGAAAAAGAAATGTTACTTTTAGAAAAAGTTTTTATAAAACTTCATAATATTATAAAATTACAAAAAATATTTAGTGAATGGAGATTAACTGCTAAAGAAGGTCGTTTTTCCGCACAACTTGATGAAATTGATAAAAAATATGAAATGTTTATTACAGGTGCTCAACATGCTGGACGTGATATGCAACTTTTTCCAGAACTTGAAGATGGTATAATAAATTCTTCTTCAGCTATAGTAGATAAAAATAAATTTGTTGCTTTAAAACTTGCTGAAACAGCACAACATAAAAAGGTTAAAAAAAATCCTATTTCTTCAGTAGAATCAAACCCCAAACAAGAAGAAGTAAAAGATGATAAAAAAGATAAAAATAATGATATTCAAATACAAGAAAAACGTATACCAACACCAAAACCTGTTCTTTGGGCAAAAGTTCATGATGATCCACTTCCATCTACACAAACTACAAAAAAAGAAGAAAATGAAGAAGAAATAATTTTTAAATCATCTAATAAAGAAAACACATTTATAACTTCTATTAATAATGTAAATGGTGAAACAGAAGAAGAGACAGCTCTTCGCAAACGTGCCTTGTTAACCTTTGATGGTATGTTTAAAAAACTAAAAGAAATGGAAAATATTAGTGGATACCTACGACAAGAAATTGCCATTCAAAACCGCGTCATTCAAAAACTTGAGCGAGAAAATAATAATCTAAAAGGTAAAGTTACTGAATTAGAAGATAGCCTTTTTAAATCCGAAGAAAGAAGATTACACTTTTGTAATATTGTACAAGAGAGAGATATTGAGGTGCGGGAGTTGGAGCGGAGAATTGTACAATTAAAATCACGTCTGCGTTGTCAAAAGCAAAGGCCTTGGCAACGAACAGTAATAAGAGTTATTGGAGATATCTGTGGTGCCTCCACCGCAGCCTCTGAGTATGCTGATGAGCAACGCATTTCTCGTAATTTTAAAACAATTTCAGCAAATCATATGAATGATACTAGAGATGGGGCCACTACAATAACAACAATTAGTACGAATAGTAATAGTAATAATACAAATAATACAAGTCCAACAACAATTGCACTTACAGTAGCACCACCAGGAGTTAATCGTGTTGGTTCCGCAGACTCTCATATAAGTGCAACCCAAGAAGATGAAAGTGCAGATGATAATGATGATAGAAATAGTACAACACCTCCAGCAGAGTTAGCACCAGGAGCTGATGAGGAGAGACTTTTTGGTCAAATTGCTCCACTTGTTATTACTTCTACACGATATATGCCAGATGCACAGACGATATTACGAGATTGGGCGAATAATTGTTTAGAAGACTTAGAATCTCTTGATGATTTAAAAGGTGGTGCTTTATCTAATAGATTTCATAATTTTTCAGATGAAATTCGAAATGGTGTTTTATTAAGTCGTTTATTATTTTATCTTGCATTACCTAGATATCAAAATAAAACGGCAGTTGCAAGGACAACTACAGAAGGATTAAAACAAAAAATGTCTACCGTTTTAGATTTTACGGAACATCGACGTAATTTATTAATGCAACAAAATGTTCAATTAGAATCTCCTTTTCCAACATATTCTGAATGTTTTGGTGATTTACTTAATTTAAAACCTGCAGGACGAATGTCTCTTATTCTTCAATTTGCAACTGAATTAATGGAAGGACCTGAACAACTTGGAGATGAATATATACGAGAACGTTTAACTCGAATTCGTGATGCTGCAATTAAAGCAACAGAAATGGTTCCTCTTCCTCGTGCAGAACGTGTTGAAATGCAAGAAACAATTGATCCTTATGCTTTAGCACGAGGTGATCGAAGTGCCTCTATTACATTTATAGCATTATTATATGTACGTTTTTCACATCCATTTAATCATAAAGCTAGACAAAGTGCCTTAATAGAAAGAGAAGCTATGCTTTATCTTCTTAGTAATGGTACGTATTTAAGAAGAGAACATAATAATGATAGTGTAGAAGGAAATAATAATAATAATAATAATAATAATAATTCTATAGAAGGAGAAACTCCAACAAATGTTGGAAGTGGGGATGTTCCAATTACTCAAAAATTAATTGCTCAACTTGAAGAAGAAGAACGTAGTCCATGGCAACTTTTCTTAAAATATTGTCAACCTTTAATTAATACAATGGCACATCCTTTTATATTAAGAGGAAATTTTTGGCCTAGTATTGCATTTGATTCTCCAGATCTTGCAAGAATGCTTGGAACTCTTGGACTTGCGTTGCATCGATCATTAGAAGAACATCGTTGGCATATTATTATATCTTGTCTTGTACCTGTAAATACATATAGTGGATTAAGTCGAGGAATATTTACAGGACGTAGGGCCTCTCCTTCAGCACTGCAAGTTGGATTAGATCGTGAGGGAGATTGGGTGTTTGCAATTGAAATGCCTTGTTTAAAAGAAATATTACATCAACGCGAAGTAGCTATTCGTGAAGCTATTGAAACTGGAATTATTAAACAAAAACAAAATAATAATAATAATAATATATGGGAAGGAGAAGAATGGCGTAAGGAGTTTTATTTTATTGAAAAAGATAAAACAAGTCTCATGACGGCACTTGGTACATGTAGTAATGATTTATTACAATTATTTTTACAACGTGCTAGTTTATCTGGGGCATGTGCAATGCCAGCACTTGATTTAGGAAGTTGGAGAATGCTTTGGATTGATGCTGGACTTGTTATTCCAGATGATACAGAACATTCTCAATTAGATTTAGAACAACTTACACGTATATTTTTTGCCGTTACAACTTCTATGATGGAACCTAAGAAAGAATCAAAACGAGAATCAAAAGTCTCAGAATCACATGGTGAATTTGGAAGTGTAGAGTCTTTACCTCTTTATGGAATTGGTTTATATTTTCCAGATTTTCTTGCAGCCGTTACACTTCTTGCTCATGAAATGTATCCACCTATAAGTAATAATAATAATAATAATAATAATAATAATATTAAAGGAGAAGATCAAGAACAAGAAGAAAATAAAATTATATGGATTGGTGATGCTCTTTCAAAACTTATATTTACACATGTAGCATCAAAATCTATTATCACCATTATGGAAGAACCAGCAACTATTGTAAAAAATCTTCGTGGAAATGTTAAAACACAAGATGTTCTTTTAAAACATAATAAAGCACTTTTAGCCATATTTGGTGCCTATTGTAAAGAAGTATATGGTGTAACAGGAATGGAACGTGAACAATTATTACAAATGCTTCGTGATGCCATGTTAACAAGTACTGAAATATCACAAAATTTAATTTATGAACTATTTCAACCTTTTTGTATTACGAGAAAAACAGAAGAAGCTATTAAAGAAGATAGAAGACGTGAGCAGGATGCAAGGCCACGAGATACTATTGTACCAAGAAGAAGAGGAAATGTAAGTATTCTTGATCCAAATTCAGATCAACCACTTATTGCAGGAAAACATAAAGAATTTACTGTACTTTTATATGATGGATTTATAGAATTTCTTTGTGTTTTATGTCATTTTAAACAACCAAATCCATTAGTTCCATTTAATCAACGATTAGAATTATTTTTACGTAGAGGATTAATTCGTCCATTAGCTCATCGAAATGAAAGTTTAGCAGGAATACTTGCATATGAAAAGAGACAAACAAATCAGGAATCATAACGAGGACGACAAAAAAAAGGAAAATGAAAAAAAATTGATAACTCATTCTTTTATGTTACTGATTATTTCTTCTCTTTTTTGTTGTTGTTTTATTTTGTTTTTTTGTTCGTATTATTTTGGTGATTATTAATATTATTATTATTATTATTTTTTTCTTTTTTTAATGTAGTTCAAATTTCAAATTTCTTTTTTGGTCTATTTATAATTATGATGATGGCATATTATGTAAAATAATTTATAATAATAAAAAAAAAAAACAAATTTTTCTTGAACAAAAAATCATTCACATCTTTTTTTTTTTTTTTTTATGTGAATTTTTTTTCTGTTTTTATTTTTTTATAAAAGGTGGTTCCAAAAGAATCTCTTTTCTAAAATCATTTGAAATTATATATATATATATATATATCCCATTTTATTAAGACTTAAAATTATTTTTTTATTCTTTTTTTCATTTCTTTTGGTGTGTTAATGCTAGTAAATTGACTTATTCCACAAAAATAATATTCTTTTTTTAAATAATATATATAAATAAGTTATAAAAAGAAAGAAAGAAAAAATAAAATAAAATAAATGGCAATACTTTCAACTCCAACCCCGTCAACTTCATTTCGCTCCTGGCAAGTCACGGCTGGGAGTTTAGCTTTACAATTATGTCTGCAGTCAAGAAGTATAGAGGGATTAGTTAAAAATAAAAAAATAGGACATCGTTTAAAATACAAACGTGTGGATTTTGCAAAATATCGAATTATATATTCTCGTAATCCTGTAGATTTTGCTTCAGAAAATATGAGAAGAGAGCATGTTGAAAAGAAATCCACACGAATGGTGTTAGCCGTTGCAAATGAAATTGAAGAAATTTTAAAAGATTGGGAAAATATTAAAACAGTATGGGAGGAGGAGAGAAGTGATAATGAAAGTAAAAGTTCAGGAGAAGCATTAAATATAATAGATAAACCTCTTAGTGTAGAGCAATGGAAAGTATTATGTGAACGAATGAAAATTACAGCTGCTTTGGAAGTGGATATAATAAATTGTAATGGGAGTGTAACAGAAGGGGAAACTATTAATTCATCTTCTATGAGTGAAACAATACTACAAGAGGAAGTAAAAGATGAAGAAGATGAAGAAGAAGAAGAAGAGCAACAATTAAAAGATGAAGATGAAATATTTAAGGAAGAAGAAGACAATAAAGAAAAAAAAAAAGAAAATGATCAAAATCAAAATAAAGATGGGAAAGAACTTGATGCTTATGATATTTTCCTTATTCGTATTATAAATCTTTGGTATTGGCAAAAACCTATTGAAACTATTATTTATATATCTTTAATTTTTATTATGTGGATTTTTGGTGTATTGTATTGGCCAATATTATTTATTATTACAATTTTTATCGGTTTACCATGGTTTCGTCAACCAGTGAATAGTAAAGAGCAAGATAAAGGTAGATTATTATTATGTTGGTTAGAAAACCTTTTAGGTTGGAAAAATTATCGTTGTGTTTTATCATCTTTTGCTTCTTTAATTTTAATTGAGTATATTTTTGATTTAATTTTACCAAAATGGCAAAAATCAGATGTAGTAGAATTTTTATTACCACCATTAATTATTATTTCACTCTTGTATTCTGGAATAAAATATTTTTTAAATTCTTCAGTAGAACCTGAATTTGTAGTAGAAAAAAAAAATTATGAAGAAAGTGATAATGAAAAAAAGTTTAATATTTCTTTAATAAATCAAATTGAAGAGAATGAAGTTAAAAAAATAGAAGATTTAAAAGAAATAAAAGAAATAAAAGAAAATATTACAGTTTCATTACCTTCTTTAGATGAAGATGCTAAAATTCTTCGAAAACAAATTGCACCTGAAGGTCCATTTTCAAATATTATTTTACGAACTATAGAATTTACTTCTGAATCAAATGGATGGATAAAACGAAAAGATCGTAGAGATGGACTTATAATATATGAAAAACGTAGTTGTTATTCTAATAAAACTTGTATACTTATAACTACAAAAATTCCAAATACCAATGTAGGAAGTTTACAACATTTATTACTGGATGATCCTAATTTTGAAGATAAAAAAACAACTTATGCCTATCAATATGATAAATATTTAAGTAGTCGTCAACTTATTAAAGTTTTAGGAGGTAATGAATTTGTAATATTATCTCGTTATAAATCTCCAGGTTGGGGAACTGCACCAAGAGAAGTATTAAATTATGTGAGTAGTGCAAATCTTTTTACACCAACACAACAAGAAGCACTTAGATTACGTTCTTTTAATAATTGTATTATAAATGGAAAAGAATTAATGGCATTTGCACAATGTGGGATTCATTGCCCAGAAAATGATGTACAAATTCCACCAGAATTCATTTTAAATAAAGTTCAACGAATAGCAGCACATATATATTTTATTATGGGAATGGAAGAAGTTGATAATTCTTTAACACTTCGGGTTTGTTTTGATTTAGATCTTGGGAAATATATTCCAACTACTATACAGGAATATATTAATATTGGAAAAGTTGAATCTATTGTAAAACTTTTAAGTGAAATTGGTCCAAAACCAAATATTACTCGCCCTTATGTGAATGCAATAGATTTTTTTCCATTATTAAAGGATATTAAAGATGTTGATAGTAATA
This sequence comes from Trypanosoma avium, assembly GCA_030849755.1. Taxonomy (NCBI): domain Eukaryota; phylum Euglenozoa; class Kinetoplastea; order Trypanosomatida; family Trypanosomatidae; genus Trypanosoma; species Trypanosoma avium. The sequence continues at coordinate 47,265 of JASANY010000911.1, read as the reverse complement.
AAACTGAAAATATTGAAGTTAAAACATCTGATGAAAATAAAAAGGAGGAAGAAGAAAAAAAAGTTTCTTCTTCTTCTTTTAATAATGATAATTCTACTGATAAAGAAGTTATAAGAATTGCTAAAAAATTTGTTCAGGAACTTCTTTTACGAAATTGGCAAATGCATTCAGAAAAAAAAGGTGTTTCACTATGGACAACAACTACTCCTTGGAGTGATAAAAAGGCAGTAAAAACAGTAACTTTTATACCTGGTGTAACTTTACAAAATATCGATGATGTTTTAAATGATATGAATTTAACATTAAAATTAGATAAAAGTATTAAAAGTAAATCTATTACTAAAAATATATCTAATTTAATAAAAATATTTGATACAAAATTTCATTCTCCAATGTGGGGTATAGCAGCACGTGATATGATAACACGTGTAGTAACTTCATATTATCCTAAATTAAATGAATATTCTGAAATAGGACTTAATAATAATAATAATAATAATAATAATAATAATGAATTAATAAAAGGACCTATATTTCTTCAAATTGGTGAGGATGCAACAGAAGAAGTACCAATAACAAATAATTATCAAAGAGGACATGTTTTTGTATTTGGTATATTAGCAGAAGAGAAAGAAGATAAAAATGGAAATAAAGGAGTTCAATTAATAAAATGTGTAGCAGTTGACCCTGGTGGTTCACTTCCTAATGCCATTGTGGATGCTGCTGTGACATTACAAATAGAAAATACTTTATCTATTGTGGAAAATGTTAAAAAACGAGCTACTCTTACAAAAAAAGGAGGAGTAAATTATTAGTGAGTTTAAATTAATCTCTAGTGTGAAAATGAGAGCGGCAAGGTTATTTTGTTGAATTTTTGCTTTAAAAGAAGTTTTTATATTATATTATATTATTATTTATTTATTTATTTATTTATTTTTTTTTTTTTTTTGCTTTTTATAGGCTATGAGCAGGATGAGTTCAACCGTTCTTTCACTTAAATTTTGTGTGTGTATATGTGCGTGTGTATTTTTCTTGCTATATTTCTATATATATATATATATATATATAATATTTTTATTATTTTTTCTTTAAGATTATGAATTATTTTTTTTTTTTTTTTTTTTTGCTTTATATTATTTCTTATTTCTATCTCTTTTTTTATTAATATTTAAAACAAATTCAACATAATTATAGTTTTATATAGAATTTTGTAATCAACTCCTTGTTTAAATTTTTTTGTTATTCTTTCCCTAATAATATTCTCTCCGCTCTCTATTATATTTCATTTCTCTTCTTATTTCAATTCTTTTTTTTTTTTTTTTGTCTTTATCTTACTCTTATAATAATTATAATAATAATTATTATTAAACAAAAATAAAAGACCTACCCGAGGTGGTAAGCCGCAATACCACATTAACGGGAGTTAAAAAATAAAATAAAAAAAAAAAGTTTACGCGCCGTTTTTTATTTATTTTATTTAGCGGCTGTGGGCGACGGCGAGAATTCAAACAGACAGACGTCCAGGCACCAAAAATATATTTATATCAACAAAGAAAAAGAAAAAATATATATATTAAAAAATATTAATAGAAAAGAATAATAAATAAAAAAAAGAAAGAAAGAAAAAAAGTGTGGGCACGCGCGACAGGGGGAAAAGCCCAGCCGGGCCCTCCTGTCGCCCCTCTTCACTCACTTTTATTACTAGTGTGAAGAGGGGAATTGAAATATATATATATATATATTTTTTTTAGTTAAAGAGAAAAAAATTAAATAGATAAAGAGAAGAATTTAAAGAAAAAGGAGGTCTCACTTGTTATCTAACGAGACAATCTAATTAAAGTGGCAGACGAAAAAAAATAAAGAGAAAAAGAAAAGAAAGCCGTTTAAAAGAATAAATATATATATATATATATTTTGTATAGAATTATTCTTATTTTAATAGAGTCAGATATATAATTTAGAAAAAACTATCCCACAAATCGAGTAAATAGTAAAAATAATAATAATAACAGAAGAATACTAGAAGGGATTTAAAGTAATATATATATATATAGAGAGAGAGAGAGAGAAAAAAAAAAAAAAACAGAGGACGTTTGTCTTTTTACTTTCTTTTAAAGGGAAGAAATACTAGGACAACGTCATTAGTTTGAAATAATAAAATTTTTATAGGAGGGGCGTTTGAGAGGATTACTAAAGGGAAATCAAGAGAGAAAGAAAGGGGAGAAAAAAAAAAAAAAATAATAATAATAATAATAATAATAATAATTTAAAATTAAAACTGAGGAAAAAAAAAATAATAAAGAGAAAGAGAAAGAAGGAGAGAGTGTGTCTGTAATGGTTATTTTATTCCCAGCCAAGAGAACACTTTTAAAGTGTGCAAGCCTGTTAACATGTGTTGTGAATTCTCATCATCATTACTCTAATAACGTGCTATCAACAAACTTCACTCATCGCGTGATATTATCAACACAAATATTATTATCACAATTACCCACATTAAAATTCCTCGTCCCTAAAGTCATCCTCTCATACGTCCCTCCTATAGAAAGTGTGAGAATATCCCACACCAATACTACTAATATTATTAATAATAATAATAATATGACCACAATACCGGTGGCAGTAAAATTAAGAAATAATAATAATAATACAATGCGACTTTATTCTCTCCGGCGTGAAAGGGAACATTTTACATTTTCTATAATTAATTATGGAAATTTTAATTTAAGGCATCAGTTGAGAGCGATTTCGACGACGGGAATTAGTGGGAAAAATTGTGGTGGTGATATTTCAATATCTAGCGATTTAAATATAAGGCAACAACAACAACAACAACAAGATGAAGAAAAGAAAAGGAAAGAGAGACCAAGGTTAATTTGTACAGCCCGTCGATCTGAACCACGTAATAGTGTTGTTGCTAGTTCTAATAATAATAATAATACGATGAAGGTAAAAGAAGTCATGACGGATATCATTCAATCCAGAAAAATCAGAAGTAATGCAGAATTAGTTAACGTTTCTGGTAATGATAGAGATATTCATAGTGATCAAGGTAAGTATATTCCAGAAGTTTTAAATAATAATAATAATAATAAAATAAAGCAGGAAAAAGAAACTAGTAAAAATATTTTTAAAGTAAAAAATCCTAATATAGCTGTAAATATTCCTTCATTTCATCATATAGTAAAAAACTCTAATATTAAAGACTATGAAAGTAATAATGATAGTTTAGTTTACAATATTTTTACACATCGTGTAGTAAAATGTTCTGCTGCTAGTGTACGTGCTTTAGGTGTATTAGGTATTGGTGTACGTAATGAAACTCAACAACTTGATATAATATCATCTGATACTCTTATAGAATTACGTGAAAAACTTATTAATAAAGAAGTAAGTTGGCATTCTTCATGGCGTAATAGTATTTTTCGTCAATTTTATCATATTCTTTTAAATTCAATAAATAATGATGAAGCAATTAATGAAGTTCGTAAACTTTTATCTACACATTATGAACGAGCAAAAGCACGTCGTGGAGTAGGTATTGTTGCAAATAGAAATAATATAAATTCTACTGATAATTCTACTAATGATAATGAAAATTCAAATAGTAATAATAATATATCATTTCAAGAAAGATTATTAACTTACCGTGATTTAAATGAAGAACAACAAAAAGTAGTAGATTTTACATTAGAAGGATATAATACTTATATAGGTGGAGGTGCAGGTACAGGTAAATCTCTTTTACTTAGAGTAATTAAACAAGAATTAGTTAATAGAGGTCTTACAGTTGCAATGACAGCAACAACAGGTATTGCAGCAACTAGAATTGATGGTATAACTCTTCATCATTGTTTTGGAATTAATATTCATGGTGAATCTACAAGAAGAGCAGAATTAAAAGCATTTGATGTAATTATTATAGATGAAGTTTCTATGCTTTCTAAAGAAATTTTTGAATTACTTGAATATCAATTAAGAAGAGCAAATGGTGTAGATTTACCTTTTGGTGGTATTCAAATAATTTTATCTGGAGATTTTCTTCAACTTGGAGCAATTGCTTCATTATCAATTATACATTCAGCTATTTTTAGACGTAATTTTGCTATGCTTAAACTTCATACAGTAGTACGTCAATTAGGAAATAATTTATTTGTAAAACAACTTCAAGAACTTAGACGTGGTATTATTCCACATGATTTACAAGATACTATAACTTTTTTATCATCAAGTGAAATTTTAAAAAAAAATAAAAAAGAAAATGAAAAAGAAGAAGAAGAAGAAGAAGAAGAAGTTGTAAAATTACTTCCTACTAATAAAGAAGTAGATGCTATAAATCAATTTGAAATTGATAAATTACCTGGTGATTTAGCTGTATTTCCTGCTCAATTAAAATCTCCATCTTTAGCTGGTCGTTGGTCTTCAACATATGTATTACAAATTCAATATGATAATCCAAATTTAATAGATATTAAAAATTTGGCATTAAATTTAGAAGAATATGTATTAGAATTTGTAAAAAAAGTTCCATATGCTTCTACTTTTACATTATCACTTTTGGGTCAACGAAATATTGTTCTTTATAAGATATTTGTAGACGCTTTTGCATTTAGAGTTCGTATTCCACTTGAAATGAATGAAAAAGATGAACAAGAATTTTCACATTATTTACGTGAAATGGAAACATGGTTACCATCCAAAAACCTCGGAGTATCTTTAAAAGAAATTATCTCTTCTCCAGATGGTTTACACACCGATGTTGATGAATATACTTTAACACAATATGCTAATAATTCTCCAATGAATACCTCATTACATTTAAAAAAAGGTGCTCGAGTCATGCTACGCACAAATCTTGCTCCAGGTTTAGTAAATGGTAGTCTTGGCATCGTCGTTGGATTTAAAGAATTACGTCCTGGGCAACTTCCTAAATATCTTAGCACACCCTCTCGTCTTGAAGCTATTGAAAGTTATATAGAGTGTTTACAATACGAGCATGGGTTTACAAATGCATTAGCACCTGAAGTAGACTTTGGTGGAGGTCGAATTATTACAATTCCCCCAACAATATTTTGTGTGGGAGGATTATCAAATACAAATCATTATCAAATGGGAATTATTGCCCTGCCTCTTACTTTAGCCTACGCCTTCACTGTACATAAAGTGCAGGGATTAACACTCCTAGGCCGCGTCCACCTGGAGCTCTCCCGCATGTGGCCATGTGAGCATCTTTTATATGTGGCAATGAGTCGAGTGCGTAACCCTGAGCAATTAACAATTTCTTCTTTTCAAAATGAATTAGTGCAATGTGCGGCGGAGTGTTTAATATTTGATGATTCACTTCCAAATGTGGGAAATGTAAAAGTTTTACCACATTTTTTTCAAGCTACTTGGCAACGGACGCCGAGTAGACGAAAATTAAGTTTGCGTCAGAAGCAGAAATTTTTAGAGAAGCAAAAAGGTGAAATTGATAATAATAAGAAAAATAAGGAAAAAGTAGTAAAGAAAAGATCCTGTATAACACGTGGAAGATATTGAGAAATTATTATTATTATTATTAGAAAAAAAAAAAAGAGAAAAAAGGAGGATGTAGTGCAGGTAATATGTGTTTATTTGTTGCTGTTGCTCTTAAAAAAATTACCCCATTATTATTATTATTATAGTAAGGGAAATCATAGATTTATATATTTTTAGTATCTTTTTTTTTTATGTCTTTATATGCCTATATACACTTTCTATATCATTAGTGGTATAGAAACCCGAACGTTTATCTTTTTTTTTTTTTTTTTGTGTGTGTGTGTGTATTTTTTAGTTTAGTTTTTTTCTTTTTTTTTTTTTTTTTTTCTGGGGAAGAGCGGGTTGGAAATAAGTAATAAAAAAAAAAAAAAAAAAAATTCCCCTCAATAAAAAAAAAAAAAAAAATTACTACATAAATGAAAGAAAACACATACACGGATAAAAGAAAGAAAACAAAAAGAAAATTTTTGCTTACTAATATACTCTCTTTTTTTTTTCCCCCCTTTTTTTTTTGATTTATTCTTCTTAAAGGGCATAGAAGCCTCCTAATATTCAGGAGTGCTTAGAAATTTATATAGATACTATCTTTTTTTTTTTTTTTTTTTTTTTAAGGGTAAGAGGAAAAAAAATTAAAAGTAAAACATATTTTAAAAAAAATAATAACTATATTTTTTTTTTAAAATTAGAAATTATTCCTTTTTTTTTTTTTTTTTTTTTTTTTTAATCCCTCTTCCTTACTCCACTACTTCACTCTTCCGTCTTTTTTTTAATTATATATATATATATATATATTTATTAAGCGATGTTTCGCCGACTAACATTACCTGTGGTGAATTTGGGTGTTATGACAATGGATTGCAGCCTCACACAAATTTCTTTTACGAGAATTAATTTAAATAAATCTTTCACCTATCCACTTCTCTCAGCACGTCGTTTATTAAGCGAAAAACAGTTAAAAACTACAAAACGAGAAGGTAAGAATACTACAAAAAAATCATCTATGAAAGTTCCTATTAATAATAATAATACTGCAGAAATAATAAAGACAAAAAGTACTTTAACACCACCAAAACCAATTTTAAATGGACCTGTTTTACCTCCACAACCAGTAGAAAAAAAAAAAGAAAATTTAATTCATTCTTCAAATAATAAAGGAGTACCAAAAGAAGAACTTGAAAAATTACCTCCTGAAAATAATTCTATGCATAAAGTATCAGATTCATCATTAGTATATAATGCCCTTATTGGACGTATGTCTTCTGAAACTTCTCCATCTGTACAATGTTTAAAAAGTATAGGTTTTGGTATTAATGAAAAAAGACAATTATATGTAGAACACCCTGATAAAATTCGTGAACTTGCACAAAAAATGAGAGATGGAACTGCTTCATTACCTTCAAATTGGCCTATTTCTATTATTAGAGCTCTAGGTGTAATTTTAAGAAATCGTACTATTACAGATCCTGCTGAAGCAATTCAACAAATGATTCAAGTTAAAATTAATAATCTTGCACAAAATCGTTATGCATCTATTTTAAATGCTGTTGGAAGTAATAATAGTGATGAAAATATTGAAAAAGCAACTTCTGAAGATGAAATTGTAGAACTTAATGATGAACAAGAAAAAGTTATTGATTTAGCTCTTAAAGGTCATTTATTATATATAGGAGGTAGTGCAGGTACAGGAAAAACTGTTTTATTACGTATGTTAAATAGACGTTTACAATCTCAACGTTTACGTGTTGCAATGACTGCTACAACAGGAGTTGCAGGATGTCATATTGGTGGATCTACTTTTCATCATGCATTTGGTGTTTCTGCACAAGGAGAATTTGTTCGTAAAGCTCATCTTCTTGATTATGATGTTATTGTAATTGATGAAGTTTCTATGTTTTCTAAAAAATTATTTGAAGATTTTGATCAAGTACTTAGAGAAGAAGCAGGAACTCCAGATATACCTTTTGGTGGAGTACAAATTATACTTTGTGGAGATTTTTTACAATTAGGAGTTATTAATGAATCTTCTATTATTATGTCTAAACTTTTTCAAGATAGTTTTGTAAAAGTACGTCTTATAAAACAAGTACGTCAAGCTTCACATACTGTTTTTGCAGAAGCTTTACAAAAAATGCGTGTAGGTGAAGTTCCTGAAGTTCTTATGAAAAATATTCAACAACTTCCTCCTGGAATAATGGTAGAATCTGCAGTAAATTTACTTCCTACAAATAAAGAAGTTCATGTAGCTAATGAAAAAGAATTAGAACGTCTTCCAGGTGAAGCTGTTACACTTATACCAGAAACTGGTATTACAGCTTTAAAATGTGATTCAACAGTTACACTTCTTCTTCGTACTCAACCTGATTTTAATGAAGAAGAATTTAGTAGACACGTACGTTCTTTATTACAAGCCACTATTGAAATGCCACGAGCTTCTTTATTAAGTTTATACCGAGTATATGAAGATGGTCATGCCATGCGTATTTGTCTTCCACCAGGTGAAAGTGCTGCCTGGCGTGATGCAATGCGGGAACGATTTATTGAAGTTGCTGGTTTAATTAATGATTTAAGTCTTGGTGCAATTGTAACGGAAATACTTCCCAACGGTGATGGATTACATACCCCAGAGAGTGAAGAATATCTGCAAAAGTTAATGTTAAAACACCCTATAGCACAACCTGTGACATTTAAAAAAGGATGCCGTGTCCTATTACGTGCTAACCTCACCTCACGTTTAGTGAATGGAAGTATTGGCACCGTCGTAGACTTTGTAGAGTGTGCGCTTGAAAATATTCCCACATTTCTACGCGGTGAAAGAGTGGATGGGTGTGTGGAACGATATCGTGTGTTTTGTATGACAGAGTGTGGGATGCAAGTCCCTCTCCTCCCTGTAGTTAAATTTCATAGTGGTGAGACAGTTGTGGTCCCACCATGGGAGTTTACAGTTGGCGGGGGGCCACTCACACATTATTATAGTTTAAGTAGCGTGGCCCTGCCTCTTACTTTAGCCTACGCCTTCACTGTACATAAAGTGCAGGGATTAACACTCCTAGGCCGCGTGCACCTGGAGCTCTCCCGCATGTGGCCATGTGAGCATCTTTTATATGTGGCAATGAGTCGAGTGCGTAACCCTGAGCAGTTAAGTATGTCTTCGTTTCAACCAAATATGGTGGTGGCAAATAAAGATTGCGTAGAGTTTGATCGTGGGCTTTCTTCTGTGATGGAAGTTACAAATTTAACGGAACACCCGGTGGCTTCTTGGAAACGCTGCGATGATACGGTGCAACACTTACGTCGAACTGGAGGTTTTAATGGTGGAAGTATTCATAATCATATTCTTAATAATAATAATAATAATAATAATAATAATAGTGGGTCGGGGTTAGCACATTTACTTCGAAGTGGGGCGGCGCAGTTAACAGCTCCAGTGAGGGGCTCTATTGAACACTCCGTCCTTGTAGCACGACGAATGCGGAAACTTATTAAATTAACAGAGAGAACTGCAAAGCAGCAAAGTCGTCGAAAGACACAGGTAAGTCGTGTTAATAGCAATGCAATTTCACATACCATGATAGCGGAAGAGGATTCTGGGATGGAGGAAGAACATATATTATAGATAAAATAATAATTAGATACAATTAATGTGTCGTATTTATTAACACTAAAATTTCTTTTTTTTTTTTTTTTTGTTTGTTTCATTATGGACGCGTTAAGGAAGTTTTAGAAAAGGAAAGGAATGAAGAAATATGATGATTTAAATGAAATATATATATATATATATTTAAATGTTATATCTAGAATTCTTCCATTTATTTTCTTTTTTTAATTATTACATGGTATTTAAAAATATTATATAATGTAGTTTAAAGACTTTCACGCGCTACCAACACATAGAGCACAAACCAAATTTTCAAAAAAGAAAAAAAATATATATATATATATATTTTTTTTTTTTGTATCTCCCTTTTTTTTTTTTTTTGCATTTATTATTATTTTACATTACCCTCTATTTAGACAACTAGAAATGAGATAGCAGTCAAAACCAAAAAAAAAAATAAGATAAAACTGTAATAAAAAAAACAAGAAAATAAAAAACGAATAGTGTAAAAGAGAGAGGAGGGGGAGAAGAAAATGAAATAAAAAGAAGAAAACATATTACAAGATCAATTTTTTCCCCTCTACTATCCTTTTTTTTTTGGTTTTTTTTACCCTCACCACTTTTGATAATTCATCCCCCATTGTACCATCTTGATTTGCGCTTAATCAATGTATTTTATTTTTTCTTTACAATATTTATTTATTTATTTTGGGTGCAAGAAAAGATTGGATTTCTTTGGGCAACATATTAGAATTTCTAATGAGGTAATTCTCACTACTATACATACAATATATATATATATATGATCTTTTTTTAGTATGTTTTACTCATTCATTCAAGTAATCACTACTTTTATTTATTATAATTATTATTATTATTATTATTATTTTTTTTTTTTGACTGCATCTCGCCAAATACGAAAGACTTTTTTTCCTTTACTTTTCCATTTATATATATCTATATATTTCACGCATACAAGAAAAAAAAAAAAAGATTTTTTTTTGATTTTTGATTGTTTTTTTTTTTTCTTTTGGTGCGTTTTATCGGTACTCACACGATATCGATTATCATAGACACGTTTCATTATTTTTTTTTTTTTTTTTTGTTGTTGTTGTTGTTGTTGTACTGGAAAGTTAGGTGAGCCATCCTCCCCATCCCTTTATTAAATTTTTTTATATATATGTGTGTGTTTTCACATCGCATTTTGATGTTTATTTTTAAATTTATTTATTGTGATTTTTGTCTCTTTGAAGGTCTCGGAGAAAGGAGTGGGAGGTGAGTGAGTTTATAGTTTATATAAACAAATAGAGAAAAAATGAAATTAGAGATCTATCTAATTTATTTTCTGCTTCTTTATTTTGAATATTTAGAAATTTTTTTTTTTTGCGATTTCTTTTCCTCTCATTTTTCTTTCTTTTTTTTCATAAATGCATTCTACTGGAGGTTGAAAGAAGCTAACAAAAGAAAGCAAAGGGTGAATTTAAAAAAAAAAAAAAAAGAAGGGCCAATCTCAACTCTAGCAACTTCAAGCAAAGGAAAGAAATAAAGAAAAACAAATACTCTAGAAAGGAAAAAAAAAAAAAGCTATCAGCATTATTATTACCGTCATCAACGGAACTGATTGATTGATTTTTTTTTTTTTTTTTTTTTTCATTTTTGCTATTATTATTATTATTACGTAAGTGAAAAAAAAAAAATAATAACAATAAAAATTAAAAAAAAGGATTACGCGAATTGTGAGTGTGTTATCTGTTTTCCTGTTTACTATTATTATTATTATTTAATTTTCTTTATCATATTTGAAGTTAATCAATAATGTCTGCATTTCACATTCCTGAAAAGCGTGAGCAGCTTATCATCATGGCAAAGCTTGCGGAGCAGTGTGAACGTTATGATGAGATTTTGGTCTGCATGAAGCGTGTGGTGAAACTTAACCCACTCCTCTCCTCAGAGGAACGTAATCTTCTCTCTGTTGCCTACAAAAATGTTATTGGGGCCCGTCGTGCCTGCTGGCGCAGCATCACAGCCCTCGAACAAAAGGAGGATCTCAAAAAAGAAAAGAACGCCACCCTCATTAAGGGCTTTAAAAAGCAAATTGAGAAGGAGCTGAGTGACATCTGCGCTGATATCCTGGAGCTTATCGAGAAATACCTCCTCCCCCACGCCGACAGTGATGAAACAAAGATGTATTATTTAAAAATGAAGGGCGACTACCACCGCTACTACGCGGAGATTGAGACTAACAGTGAGGAGCAGAAGAATAAAGCCCTCGAGGCCTACACCCAGGCCCTGCAGTATAATCCCTCGCTGAAGCCCACGAGCCCCATCCGCCTCGGCCTCGCCCTTAACTTTTCTGTATTTTATTACGAAATCCTCAAGAGCCCTGACAGGGGCTGCCAACTCGCCCGCCAAGCCTTCGAGGAGGCCCTCGGCGACCCCGACGTGTTGGATGAGGAGCAGCACAAGGAGGCAGCTCTTATTATGCAACTCCTCCGAGACAACCTCGCGCTATGGACAGAGGACGCCCACCCCGAGGGACAAGATGATGGTACCGCAATGGAGGAACTGGAGTAAGGAGAGGGGGGGGGAATATATATATATATATATATATATTAAACAGCAGGTAATTATTATAACAAAACAAAAACAAAAAAAAAAATTATAGAGAGAGAGAAGGGAAGGGATAGGCAGTAGAAACAGTAGGAGCAATTATTATTTTTTTTTTTTTTAACGTTGCTCTGGTGAAAAAAAAAAAAAACAAAGAAAAGAAAAGAAAAGAAAAAAAGAGGAAGCGAACGGGGGGAGTGGGGGGTGAAGAAAGTAAGGGAAAGAAACGAAGGAGTTGCCATGGACAAAAGAAGGAAAAAAAAAAAAAAATTGGAAATAGAGTGAAATGAAAAACAAAACAAAAAAAAATATAGCAAAAAAAGAAAAAAGAAAATTGAAATTGATTTCAAGAAAAAAAAAAAAAAAATGGGTGTAATTGCCTATTTTTTTCTTCTTTTTTTCCCTCTTTCTCTCTCTCTCTATTTCTCTCTTTCTATATTTCCTTATTTCTGGGTAGGAAAAAACAGGATTAAAAAAAAAAAAAAAGAGGGAGAAACATACATATCCAGAAAGTTTTCAATCATTTATTCGCTTATTTCAATCAACCACATGCGTGCTTCAATACTGGCCGCTGCCCCTATATGAGAGGAAGCACTCTGCTGTTGAATTCCTTCTTTTCTTTATATATTTGAAAATATTTTATGCACAATTATCTCTTTCTATTTCTCTCTATGTATATATGTATATGTTTGTCTATTATTATTTTCCTTGTTATTTCTTTTTTTTTTTTTTTTTTACATTATAATTTAAAAAAGATAGGTATTTATTTTATTTTAAATTATATTCTATAGAGGAAGAACTCACAAACTATAAATATAATTATTATTTTATTCATTTCATATATTTATTTATTTATTTAGATAACTAGACGAAGTTGATTTTTTTTTTTTTTTTGTATTTGAACTGGTTAGGCGGGAATGGCTCCACTACCTGCTTTCAAACTTATTCTTCTCGCTATTCGTCAACTTTCAAAACCAATTGTAAAAGCAACTGTTACACGAGCACAAGGTGAGGCAACACTTACACGAACGCTATGTATTGGACTTGGACGATTTTCTTTAGGTGTTCAGTGTGTCGTCGCTACATGGTCCGCAGATGAAAAAAGTCATCGTAATAGTAATAATAATAGTGGTGGTGGTAGTAGTAGTAGTACTATTATTAATAATGATGGAAATTCTATGAATAATCATATTAGTGGTGTAGAATCTTCTGAGCAGCATCATTATCATCATAGTAATAATAAGACTACTACTAATAATAATGGTAAAAACGGTGACGCAACGGAAAGTTTATTAGTGGCTCCACGATCTCGATCACTTTTACAAAATGATCAACATAATAGTGATAAACAAAAGAAAGAATTAAATAATACAGTAAGTGGTGGTCGATTATTTTTATTTCGACGTCGTCCTGTACATAGTGCATGGCAAGCATTTCGATCCGCCTTTGAAGCCTCAGTTGATGAAGAAAAAGTTGTAAATGCTGGGGCGGAATTTCTTATTGAGTTAATAGTTTACTCTATTTTAGTTGTTTTATTATATTTTGAAATTAGTACATCAGCTAAGTCTACAGAGGCACGAGAGCAACATCTCCTACAACGTATTGATGCACTTGAGAGAAAAGTAAATGAACTCATTCATGATCATCATGGTGATGCTGTGGATGCACTGCTGGAAGTACCGGAACCAGCAATTGTGAGTCGTCTCGGTCGAGTTAAAGGTGGATTGAAAAGTGTGTGGGATTGGTCTTTAGAGAAAATAAAAATCTAATGGATGATGATAGAAAATGGAGAGAGAAAGAGAAGAGATAAAGCTATTTAATTTTTTTTTTTTTCTCTCTTTTTGGTTATTTATTTATTTTTGCTTGTGTTTAGTCTGTTATTTATCTGTAGTTATAATTGCATTTGTTGGGCTACCGGAGAACCCCAAAAAAAAAGATGGTTTAATTTTAGGTTATGCAATGCTATGACACACACAGACTCACATATTTATATTTATATATATATATACATTATTTGTCACGGATTTTGTTCCGTTTTTCGTTTTTTTTTTTTTTTTTTTTTTTTTTTTTTTTTTTTTTCACTTTTTTTTTTTTTTTTTTTT
>JASANY010000911.1:0-33327 GCA_030849755.1 Trypanosoma avium | reverse complement strand
TTTTTTTTTCTTTTTTTTTTTTTTTTTTTTTTTTTTTTTTTTTTTTTTTTTTTTTGACCACTTTGTATTATTCTGTTTCTAATTTTATTCTTCCTTATTTCTTTTCTTTTATTGTTGTAATTTCTTCTTTATTATTATTATTTTTTTTTTTTGCTTTTTATTCTCCATTTCATATGTATTTAAGTGCAGTTATTAGAAACAAAACAACAAAAAAAAATTAGAGGAATGGAATTAAATGAGGGAGGTGAAGGCAAAACTCTCCCATCAAATAATAATAATAAACAAAATGGTGAATTATCTTTAGAAGAAGAACTTCGTCAATTAAAAGAAAAAACAAATGCTTGGAAACAATCTGTTGCAGTTCAATTAAATGAAGCAGCAAAAAAGAATAAACAATTACGTGATGAACTTAAAGGAGTTAATGCTAGTCATGAAGTAGAAATGGCTGCATTACGTGTACAACTTGATAAAGAATTTCGTGAAAGGACTAGTTTAAAAGATGAAGAAATTCAAGAATTACAAAGGCAAATTATGCAAATTAGAGAAGAGAAACGACATATGGCAGAAGAACATGAAAAAGAATTAATAGAAACTACTTCTCGTGTACGTGAAAATTGTAAAATGGAGAATATATCAAACCGTGAAGCAGAATTAGCCCAACGTGAAGCTGAAACTCGTCAACTTCGTGATACTGTTGAAACTAAGGATAAATTATTACTTCAAGCAGAACATGATGTAGCCTTATTAACAGCACGACTTGAACGATTAGGAGAGCAATATAAGGAACTCTCAACTCTTATGACAAATGATGTAGGTCAATTTAATGATAATAATCAAGGTAATACATCAGGTGAAACTTCACTATCTTATCAAAATGCCTTAAAATTAAGTGATGCAGCACATCAGCAACAACTTGAAACTGCCCGATCAGAGCTACGTAATTTAGAAGAGAAAAATGCCTCTAAACTAAGAGAGGCACAGAGGAGTTATGAGGTGGAGCGGCAGCGGTGGATGGATGACTTGTATCAGCGTGAGGAGCAGCTCGCCGCCCTGCAAGCCCTCCTACGTCAGGCCCAGCATGAGGCCGCCAGCTCGCAGCAGCAGATTGCAAGTGCTCGAGCAGAGAAGGAGCGGGCGGAGCAGAGGTTGTCGGAGAAGGTCGCCGCCCTCAGTAAGGAGCTGGCGAATAGAATGGAGCAGGGGCAGCAGCTCAGCCTGGAGGTGGGGCGGCTGCAGCGGGAGGTCAGCCACCAGGAGTCCCTCGTGCGGAGTTTAGAGGAGGAGGCGAGCATGCGGGAGGAGGCCTTCGCGTCACTGATGCTCTCAGAGGACAGTCGCGCCCTCGTGCAGGGATTACAAGCCGCCCTGCAGGAGAGTCGCGAGGAAACAGAAGAGTGGCGGCGGCGGTACACGGAGGTGATTGAAGACGCAGGCCGAGCTGCTATTATAGCCTTACACGGCGAGGGCAATACTAATAATAATAATAATAATGGTGGTGGAGGAGGAGGGGATTTTATTATTTCATCAGAATTGGTACAACGAGAAGAGGCATTGGCAGCGGAGGAATCACGTTTAGAGTCTAAAGCGAAACTACTAAGGGCTACAGAAATACGATTAGAGGAACTTAAAAAATCTATGGCATCACAGGCGAGTGTTATACTTCAGCAACATAATAGTGGAGGTAGTAATGGTAGTAGTGATGGTCGTAAAAGAGATGGTGAACGTTCAGGTAAAGAGAGAAGAGGTGCCACATTTCTAGCCGCCCCAAGAAGGTATATGCAAACTCTTCGAGAGCAACAAGGTGAGGAAGGTTTTGTATTATTAAGACGAGTTGCATCGTATATTTTTCTACTAAGACTTCGAACCGCGTTACCATTATTTCTTTTAATGGTTTCTTTTGTTTTAATTTTTCTCGCTACAAGACGTTCACCGGTACCACGTGAACGTATAAAATGATTTAATAATAAAATGCTCAATTATGTTTCTCTTTCTTACTCTTACAATACATAAATAAATATTATACGCATACGTAAACCTCATCTCATTTTTGTGTTTTCAAACTCATATATATATATATATATATATACATATCAAGAAGAAAAAAAAAAAAATAGGAGTTAGGCTAAAGAAAAAGAAAAATGTCAATTGTCTTTTCTATTCTGCTGTCTCTTCATTTATTTCCCCTATATATGCAGAAGCATATATATTTTTTTTTTTTTTCTTTTTTGCTTCTTTCCTTTGACAGTGTTTATTTGCCTGCATGTGTGTGTTTTTGTTTTGTTTTTTTTTTTCTTATTCCATCTGATCTTGCTTCGCCCTTTATATTTTTCTTAGCTTTATACAGAATCAGAAGGGGAAAAAATGAAGTGCGGATTTTTTTTTTTTCTTTAAGATCATTTGCCCACTATAATAAGGTATTTTCTACCCTGAATTCTATTTTTCTGTTACTACTAGCTATATTTCATTTCCTTTTTTTTTTTTTTTTTTTTTTTTTGTCGCCCTTTAATTTAAAGAAGCGTAGTCTTTTTTTTTTTTTAAGTCTGAAGAGAGAGAGAAAGAGAAAGAAAAAAAAAAAAAAAGAGGAAAGCGCTAGGAACTGTGTGTTATGTTCCGTAAGAAAACACCAGCAGTAGTGCGACGCGCGGTTTTAGAAGCAGTTAATAAAACAGGTGAAACTGATGAATCTCTTTCACAAATTTTACAAGTTTTTAGAGAAGCTTCAGAACCTTTCTCTGATTTTGATGAGTCTATAGAAAGTTCTAGTGTAAAGGATACTCATAAACAAATTTCTCCAGTATCATCACCTGCTATTTTAACATGTAAAAGTTTTGCGGCATCACTGGTGTGTCCTAAAAAATTTTATCTTTTACAAAATAAACCAGAATTAGCTCGTAATATTTCTATTGGTGATGCTGTACATCTTGATGATGCTGCAGCGTTTGGTGAACTTGCACGAAGGTGGGATCGTTTACAATTTGGAAGTAAAGCAGTAGTTATACAGGAAAGAGATTTTGATCAAGCAGTACAACATACAGAGGAAGCTCTTGTAAATTATTTTCATACAGTTCATGCACAACTTGGAGAACAAGCACCATCGTTAACAATTCATCGACCTGCATTTGCAGCACCTTTTGGAAATAATAATAGTAATAATTTATCTCCAACAGCTTCACATCCAGTAATACTTCGTGCACGTCCTGCTGTTTTACGATTTCGTCCAAAAGATAATCAATGGGTAATTATTGAAACTGCAGCTATTGTAGATCCTTTTAGTAATGGTACACGTCTTGGTCAATGTTTACAACGTCTTCATTTTACAACTCTTGCTTTTCGTTATTGGGTAACACAACCACATATACCAATTCAAGTTCGTAAAAGATTTCTTGATATTGATCTTAATACTGTAACAGAAGAAAATTTAAAAGGACATCGTCTTGAATCAACTGCACATGTAGGAGTTCCATTAGATTTAAAACGTAGTGGTTTTCTACATATTAGACAATTTTTTCCTGGTCCTGTAACATTACTTGATTGTGATCCTTCTCGTCTAGTTAAGTATATACAACGTCTTTCTTTAGAAGATATGTTAGAAGCTGATAAAAATTCTAATCATAGATCAGGTGGAGCATTTGAATTAACAACTATTAGTCGTAATCCTGAACCATTACTAACAAAACTTCAAACAGAAGTAGAAACTATGCAAAAACGTGGACAAGATCATCGTCATTTAGGTAATAGTACTTCTAGTAGAGTTGCAAAGAAAAAAGATATTGAATTAAGAGAATTATTTTCTGCACAACAAAAACTTTTAGAAGCTCTTATATATACTCATACTTTAAAACTTATTGAAAAAGGTAAAAATAAAGAAAATATTCAAAAATGGTTAAGTTTCGCTAATGTAGAAGATTCTTTAGTTAAACCTACTTTTAATGATGAAGAGAATGATGAAAAATCAAGAAAAATAAAAGGAAAAGATAGTAAAAAAAAAGGAACTGGTAGATCAAAAAAAGAAAAAGTACAAGTAATAGAAAATTCTAGTAATAATGATAATAATAAATCTGTATGTGTACCAGTTTATTCAGAATTTATAGGTACTCATTGTACTAGAGGTGATGCATGTCCATTTTTTGTTGAAGGAATGTGTTTACCTAATAAATTTGATGATCCTTTAAAACAACGTGATAATCACCTTTTTACTGTACCTTCTACTGCAGTTTCTCGTAAAGCTCTTTGGTGGTCACAAGGACTTCGTACTGCAAAAGATGTATTATATCAATACAAAAAAGGTACAGTAAAGTTAACAGCTCCTCAATTACGTCATGTAAAATCAGTTTCTGAAGGTAAATTATATGTAAATCCACGTGAAATTGAAGATTTTTTTTCTCGTATTCGTTATCCTGTATTTTTTATAGATTTTGAAGCAACACAATTTGCCTTACCACCTTTTGAAAAAGTTGTAGCCTATCAACCTACTCCATTTCAATTTTCTATTGATGTATTTCAAGAAGATATTCTTACAGAAACACCTACTCATTATGATTTCTTACATTTCGGTAAAGGTTATTCTCCTAATATTGATCCTAGACGTGGTTGTGTTGAAGAACTTATGCGTATTGTAAGATTAGAACGTGAAAAAAAACGAAAAGCAATGGAAACTTCAGGTGAACTAGATCGTATTGAAAATGAGAAACGTAAACTACAAGAAGAAGAAGAAGAAGAAAATACAAAAGGAATTAAAAAACGTGGACGTCAATCCATAAAACCAAAAAAAGTACTTCATTTTACTAAAAATAATCCTTTACAAGAGCCAGTTAACCCATATGATGGATGTTTTATTGCCCACTTTGCAAGTTTTGAAAAATCCTGTCTTGAAAAACTTGGACAGTTAGTAGATGATTACAAGGATGAAATTAAGCAATTTTACTTCCTTGATACATTAGACTTATTTAAACGTGGGTTTGTGCACCCTAATGCCCATGGCTCGAACTCCCTTAAAAAAGTCCTCCCCGCCCTCTGCCCAGACTTTCAGTATGGAATATTTGGAGAGGAGGGGACTGGAGAGGAAGGAGAGGGCGGGGTCGCCGGTGATGGAGAAGGCGGGCGGCAGGATGAGCAAAAGGGAGAAAATGCGATGGGGGTTTATCGACTCTGGCACCACCACGAGGGCGGTGGCTCCCTAAAGGAACTTCAACTTATTAATACAAGAGATCGACAACACCAAGGTAACGGGGGGGCCTATCATCATAATAATAATAATAATAAGTCACAACAAAAAGGAGGAGAGTTGGATTTGATAGTGCCACCAGCGCGGCAGGATATTCGAGATAAGGCTTGGGCGATGCTACGTATTCAATTACTTGAGTACTGTTCAATGGATACAATGGCACTATATGAAATTATGCGCCAAGTTTGGCGTGAGAAGGAGGCGGTGAAGGGAATTGCAACAGATAAGGGAGGATGGGTCATGACGGACCCACTTCCACGAGATTTTAATTTATGAGATATATAAGAAAAGAAAAGGGGGGGGGGAAAAAAAAAAAAATGATAGATGCAATTAAGAAAGGAAAAAAAAGAAAAAAAAGAAAAAAAAGGTATTAATAACTACTACTTTAATGCCAGGGATAAGATTGGGGAAGGTTTTAAAACATACAAAAAAAAAAATAAAGAAATAAAGATTTCTTATTCTTGCTTTGCCCCGCGGCTGTACTATATTCACTTGTGATGTCATCACAGAAAGAAGAGAGAGAGAGTTTGTGTGAAAGAGAGTAAGAAAGAAAAGAAAAAAATAAAAAAAAAAGATTCTTAAATTGAAAAAATAAAAAAATAACGAGTACATTTTTTTTTTTTTTTTTTTTGTTGTTGTTGTTTTATTTTATTATTATTATTTTTTTTTTTTTTTGCAAAATTTCAAGACTGTCATAGACACTTCTTTTTTTTTTTTTTTTTTTTCCTAATGTGGCTTTTTTTTTTTTTTTTTGCAATTCCTTTTTTTGTTTTATATATTCTTGTCTTTTGTTTTTTTTGCTTTTTTTTTTTTTTTTAATCATCACTTTTTTTAAAAAATTTCTCTTTTTATTCTATAAACTAAAGTAAAATAAATTGTTAGAAATGACTGTAGTTGTTATGTGTGATGGGGCATCTGCTTCTAGTAAAGCAATTACTTGGGCTGCTGTTCCAGGATATTTAATGCAACAACATGATGGAGAACAACTTATCCTTTTACATGTATGGAGTAAAGATAGTTTACCTCGAAATACATCATCGAGAGAAAATGCTGATAAAACACCACAATTATTAAATGATATAGAAGCTGTTCAACATCTTCCACCTTCAATTGTTGTACAAAAAACACTTGAAGTTATTACAGAGAGTAAAGTTACACGTGATACTCTTAATTATAAATTAGAGACTATGGTAATAGTAGATTCAACATCTATTACGACATCACCCATACCTCAATCACAACCTTCACATTCACATGGTTCATCAAAATCTTTATTAGCAGCAAAAAAAGAAGTTGAAACTCCTCCAGTAATGCTTTCAGATGAAGAAATTGAAGCTGCCGCACGAGAAGCAGCAGAAGCAGCAGCACAAAATCGTGCTAATAATATTGCAATGTATGCTCATGATAGAGCATTACATCATAATGCTAAAATTATTTTATTAGGTGCTGGTAATCATATAGAAGGTAAAACTATTACTATTGGCCATGTTGGAAAAGCAATGTTAAGTTCTATGCGTGAAAAACATCCATTATGTTTTATTAAAAGTAATGGTTCTACTTTAAGGCCTAATACTTTATTATTACGTTATGTTGTATTATTAGTACCATCTCAATCTCAAAATAATGAAAAGGATAATGTAAAAAATCTTACAAAAGATTGTAATGTTGTAAAATATGCTTTGGAATGTTGTCGTAAAGGTACTGGAGATACTGTAAGTTCTATAGTAGTTGTTGAAAGTAAAACTTCTCCAGATATAATATCGAAATATACTGAAGTGCTTCAAAAAATTCTTCATCGTGAAACACCTACGACATCTACAGTACCAGAAGGTTTAAATGAAGAATCTAATACTGTTGCTATTTCAGTATCACAAGAGGAAAAAGAGGAAACTATAGTAAAAGAAACAGGTATAACTGATACAGTAGAAGCTGAAGAAACAGAAAAAGTAGCAGATGAAGAAGAGGAAGAAGAGCAATGGCCGGAAGTTTCTCTTTGTGAACTTCGAGCTACTAAACAGGTAACGGAGCCTACAGTAAAAAATGTACCAGCTCAAGTTGTAAAATTTTTTCAAAGAAATAAAACAGATATTATTGTAGTACCATCAAATCTTCCTGATGAACTTCTTCTTGCCCTACTTTCTATGTCAAAGCAACACATTCTTATTGTACCTTCATCATCAACTGAAATAATTTCACATTAGTGGTGAAGATAGTACTTTTGATAATTTCTCTAATAGAGTTTAAATGTATAGTTTTAGTTTTATTATTATTATTATTTATTTTTTTTTTTTTTCCCTCTCCTTCCACCTAAATGGGGTGGGTAGAGGAAAAAAAAAGAAAAAGACTTTTTCATTTCTATTTTAACTTTAATTTATATATATATATATATATATATATATATATTAATTATTCTGTCTCTATATATTTCTTTCTTTCCCTCTCTCTCTCTCTCTCTCTATTTTTCTTATTTTTATTCTGTAAAAAGTTTTCATCTTACATGGCGGAACCCGTGATAGCGAAGCAGCGGGGGGTGGTGGCGAAATTTGATGGATTACCCACGCGTGATGAATCCCCAACAGTGACAGGCGCCAGCAGGTCTACCACCCCTCCCCCTCCCCCTCTCCCTCTCTCTCTCTCTCTCCCTCTTTATAATTCCTCCCCCGCCGCCTCTCCTGCGCCCCTGCCTGCTGGGAGTTCACTGCCGCCCCGCCTGACCCCACGCGTGGATGCCCCCGCCTCCATCACCCCCGCACGCTGGCGCAGCAGCACCTCCAACTCCACTCATACCAAAGAAAGAAGAGAAAACTCCATGGAAGGTAAAGACTCTCAACAACAATCCCAATCAGAGCAAGCAGGGGAGAAAGTGGGAGAGACACGACGGGAAGGATCTGCTAGAGGAGAAAAGCCACGCACCATTATAGTGCAACACAGTCCAATCCTAAAAGAGAGTTGCGTTAATGTAAACCCTGATACACTAGCTGCTCCATCAAAATTTTCTAAACATCAACTTTCATCTGCAAAATCTAATGGATATGAGGCTCCAAAATCACCTAGTAGTTTAGCTCATGTAGGAAACACCACTTTTACTACTTCAACAGCAACAACACCAAAAACAACAGGTACTACAGTACAAAAACTGTGGTTTAATAACTCTAGTCAACTCGGCGATGGTGGTGAATCACGTTTACCTGAAGGAACTACTTTAAATGATATACGAAATGGAGAAAAAAGTTCTGGTAGACTTACATCACGTCGGCGTATTTTATATAATAATAATAATCATAATCATAATAAAACAGAATTAGATAAGGAAGTTGATTTAAGTAAAGATGTTACTCCTACTTCTGCACCTCCTACAAAAACTATATCTCCAATGTCATCATTACGTTTATCTGATTTAAAACGTCCTGTAAGTACTAATGGTCAAATATCTCTTCGACAAAAATCTAATAATGCCAAACGTGCAAGGGTACAACAAAAGATTTTAAATCTTTCATTGTGTAAATATCCTCTTCTTCGTACCATTGCAGAAGAGTATGGATTTAAAGTACAAGAAACTGAAGAAGAATTAGAGAAAAATATGTTTAATATAGTTTGGTCTGATACGGTACTTCCACTTACTCGCCTTGTAAGATTAGCAAATTGGCAACGTACAAATCATTTCCCTTCAATGCATCTTTTATGTCGTAAAGGTCATCTTGGTATTACACTTGGGAAAATGAGAAAAGTATTACCTACACATTATGTTTTTTATCCAAGAACTTGGTCATTACGTAGTGAACGTCTTGTTTTTTCACGTTTTATGATGGCAATACGTACTAAAAAAATTAATAAATTTTTTATTATGAAACCAAATTCAGGTTGTCAAGGAAGAGGTATAATTATTACAAGAGATCCATTAAATTCTGTTGAAGATTGTGATAATTATATTGTACAAGAATATATTACTAGACCTCTTTTATTAGAAGGACGTAAATTTGATCTTAGAGTTTATGTTTTATTAACATCTATTCGTGCACCTTCTATATTTTTATTTAATGATGGACTTGTACGTTTATGTGCAGAAGTATATGATAAACCAACTGATGGAAATGTTCGTAATACATGTAAACACTTAACAAATTATGCAGTTAATAAACATAGTCCTGATTATATTTTTAATGATGATGCTGCAAATAGTAATGTTGGTAATAAACGTAATTTTAAATTTCTTAATGAATGGTTAAATTCTTCAGGAGAATCTCCTGATTTATTTTGGGAACGTGTTGCTCATGTTATATGTAAAACTATTCTTGTTGCTCAACCACAAATTTCTAATGTTTATAATTCATGTTTTCCTCGTCAAAATGATGGATATAACTGTTTTGAAGTTTTAGGTTTTGATATTCTTATTGATGGTAAAATGAAACCTTGGTTATTAGAAGTAAATCATACACCATCATTTGCAACTGATACTCCACTTGATTATGATATTAAACATTCACTACTTTCAGAAGTTTTTGATATTCTTGATATAAAAACAACAGATAGACAAAAATCTGAAAAGCAAGAACGAAATGAATTTGTACAACGTATACTTCGTCAACCAGTATCTACATCAAATTTTACAACAAATAAGTCTACAGGTGGTGTTATCACTGATCCAGGAATAAGCTCATCCTCACCTAGTACATCCTCTCTACCAACACAACAATCACCACTATATACTACTACTAATACTACTAATAATAATAATACTTCTTCTACTACTACTACGCATGCATCTAATGTAACATTTCTCTCCACCCTACATGAGCAGGCCTCGGAGTGGGCCAAGTTAGTAGAAGAGCGCCGGGCAAGGGAGGACTCGAAACTCCGCAATTTTAAAAGAATTTACCCCTCCCGTAACACGGAGCATCAGCTGGTGTATGAGGCGGTGCTGGCCCAGGCCCGGGCCCAGTGTGCCTCCCCCCACCCCAGCTGGTCCAGCTCCCCCGCCCCCTCCTCCCCACAGACTGGAGAGGACCGCCACCGCCGCCTCGACACCCTCTCCTCCCTCGGCCCCAGCAGTGGGAGTGGATTTAATAATAATAATAATAATAATGGTATTAGTACTAATAATACTAATACTAATAATAATAATAATGGTACGACGAAGAGCATGACAGGACTTTCTAGGGTGGTGCAGATGCAGAAACTATGTGATGATATGATGATTACACGACGCCGTGGGGGGAAATTAACGCCATGGATGAGTCCTACATCAAGTAGTGCGACACGAGAGAGAAGTAATAATAATAATAATAATAATAATAGTACGCTAAATGGTGCTAGCAGTATGATGGAGCAAAATAGTAATAATAATAATTCACACTCTATACCAGTTCTTTCAAAACCTTCATCTGCTATAGTACCACCACAGTCTGTACAGGAGCGACGGCGTCCAGTAGTAGAACACACAGAAGGAATTACACGAAAATCACATAATAATCACAATAATATAAATAATACTACAAATAAAACAACAATAACAGCGGCAATAAACACAACAACAACAACGGCTCTTTCGTTATCAGTACCCTCTGTAACAGTGAATAAATCTCCAACTCCTACAGAAGAACGTATGGAAGCACTGCGTACACTGCAAGAACGCCTTGATCATGATGCTGAGTGTGAGCATTCTCCTTCACAGGACAGCGGGGAGGATTCATTTACACTTGGAGAGGAATAAATAATTAGTGAGAGATGAGGGTGGGGAAGTTAGTTGATTAGTTTCTTTGGGGTAAGCCTGCATAGAATCAGTAAAAGTTATAACTTTACTTATAAGTAAAGTGGGGCTTTGCTTTGTCAGTGGCACGGTAACAAAAAAGTAATTAAAAAAAAAAAAAAAAAGGAGAGAAAGAAAAAAAACAATAGCAAGTGAGAGGAAGAAAATAAAAAACAATATTAATACAAAAGGATAAAAAATTCAAATAATAATAAAAAAAAAAAAAAATTAATACGGAAACAGACAGTATGCGATAAGATACTGAAGAAAAACACAAAAAAAAAAACATATAAAACGCAAAGAGAATTAGATTTTATAAATTAATTTTTTTTTTTTTTTTTTTTTTTTTTTTAGAGAAAGCTTCAGTAATATTACAGTTGTTGTAAAATATTTGAAATTTAGCTTCAAAAAGGAAGGGGGGAAAAAAAAGAAAGGGTATGTAGAAAGGAGGGAAGAGGGGAGAGAAAAAGTGGAGGCAAGTAGAATATTCAATTTTTTTTTTTTTTTTTCATTATTATTATTCCTTTTTTTTTTTTTTTAAAGTCCCTATTGTTTTTATTATTATTATTATTATTTTTTTTTTTTGTGTTTGTAAGTGTCTTTCTTTTAGATATAGAGGAAATTTCGTGCGACGTAAAGACCAGAGTGAAAATAAAAATCAACGAGATTAAGAAGAAAATTAAAAAAAAAAAAACTGCAGGTAAGGAAGACCATTATGAAAAGAAAGCAAAAGGCTTGGCAATAAGATGTTTTAATTTTTGAGTTACTTAGTAATAAGGAAATGGGACTTTTTGACATGCGGTAATATGAATATTTATTAATCCATAAATCCTAATGTCTTTATAATCAGCAGTTGTTGTTTGTTTTTTTTTTTTTTCGATTTTACTAAATTTTGAATAAGAAGCTTTGATGACTGATTAGTAATTTTTTGTTTTCCTTCCCTTTTTTTTTTTTTTTTCTCATTATTCTTGTTTTATTTACCTCTCCTCTTTTTTAAAAGGAACGGAATCACTATATATAAATATATTATAATACTTTAATTTAACGAAGAGTGTAGTCCTGAGCAGCATTAGCCAAACAAAAGAAAAGAGAAGAAAGAAAAAAAAAAAAAATGGCAACAATATCGAAGGGAACCACCCTACCTACTCCAACATTCACTATAAACCGTAACCTATATCATAATAGTGATGATGATGATGATAATAGCAGCAGCAGCAGCACCAGTAGTATTCATAATAATAATAATAATAATAACTCTATTGGTAGTACAAGTGTAGACTCAGACTCCCAGGCAGGCTCCACCTCCCTCTCCTCCTCCCCGGCCTCCTCCCCTGCACCCCCCAGGCCCAGAGCTCATAGTAACAGCCCCACTCATAGAAATAATAGAAAAGTACGCTGGCACGACTCAGAGGTCCCATCCCCTCCATCCCGGGAGTTCACGCGTACCCCCACCGCCACTGAGCGACACTCTGAGAACTCTGAACTCCCCAGCTCCCCACTACTACCTCAGCGTTCTACTACTAATAATGATAATAATAATAATAATTTATTAAGTGAAACAATTCAGAGAGAGTTACCTCTCAGCTCTGGTGCCACCACGGCATATGTTACTGTGACAGGACTTCCACCACGTCGAGTGAAGAGTCATAATAACAACAACGACAGCAACAACTATAATGGACGATGGAAGGATATTTCTTTTCATAATGATTCTCGTGATATAAATTCAGATCAAGCGGCGAAACGGGATTGGGCACGTAGTCTACAACGATGTTTATTAGAAACTGAAACAGAATTGCAAGAATCTCGTGCTACTGCTGAAGCACGAAAACGAGAGGCTCTTGTAGCAAATAATGAAGTGGCACGACTTCGTGAACTAGCATCTTCACAAGAACGTCGTATTGCAGAATTAGAACGAAATCTTGCACAAACTCAATTTAACCCAGATAGTACTAATGGTATTAAAACTTTTTCTACAACTGCAATAGCATTAGCAAAAGAAGAAATTAATAATGCTGCATCTCTTGATGGACTTTCTGTAAGTGAAATTAAACAAGCTGTTCAATGTGCGGTAGAGGCTTTACAACTTATTGAAGCAGAATTAGAAGAAGAGAAAAGTCAACGAATCGCCCTAGAAAAGGAAAATGATACTCTTCGACAAAGATTATTTTTATCAAAGAATAGGGGAAATAGTAATAATCAGAGTAATCGATCTTTTCCTTGTAGTGAAGAAGTTCACGCTTATACTATGGCGTTTATGCAAGGTCCTATGAAGAGATTTCTCACAGAAGCAAAAGAGCTTGAAAAAAAGATGAAAATTTTTTCTACAGAGGATAATTTGTAAGGAAGCACTCGCGAAGTGCCTTGATGTAAAAAAAAAAAAATATATAATAATTATAGTAATAATAAGAGTGAAACAAAACAAAAAAACTCTGTGTTTCCATATATATATATATATATATATTTCTTTTTTAGTTATATAAAGTGTATAAAAACAATATAAAAAAAAACAAGCACATAAATGAAATAAAAGAAAAAAAAAAACTTCTATTTATTATTATTATTTTTTGTATTTATTTTATTTTCCCCCATTACCTTTTTTTTTTTCTTTTTCTGATAACCAAAATACACTTAGAATAATAAAAAGTAATTATAAATGCCTCCCAAGCGTGGTCCTGCATCCCGTGTGGCACGACGCCTCGAGACGCCTAGGAGTGCACGAAATAAATCCACAACTGCTACTGAAAATAATTCACCACCTGACACAACTCCTGCATCAGTTATCTCATCATCTCCAGTTAAAAAAGTCGAAGCTTCACTGGAGGAAATTCCCTCATCTCCAACACCAATATCTCCTTTAGTGGATGAAGGAAAACATGATGAAATTACTCCTCCTGCTACTACAGCTGCTACTATGTCATTAAGGGATGAAATTATTTGGAGTGATAATGATGATGATGATGATAAGGATGATGAGGATGGTGAAGTATTTTTATTTCCAGATGCGCAAGAACTTCTTAATAATACATCTGCATCTGATACAGATCTCATTCACCTTGGGACAACCCAAAAATTAGATGAATCTGATAGCAGTGAAGATGAAGCAACACTTAACCGTGTTGGAGATATCCCTCTTGAATGGTATAAAGATGAAAAACATATTGGATATGATATTGAAGGTCGAAAACTTATGAAGAGTGAACGTTCTGCATTGGAGAAATTATTAGATGCTACAGATGATCCTAATGCAATGAGAACTATTTATGATGCTTTACATGATGAAAAGAAACAATTAAGTAATGCAGATCTTCAAATGATATTTAATTTACAACGTAATCGTACACCTAATTCAAATTATAATATGTATGCTGATGTTGTAACTGATACTGTTGAATTTGATCCTCTTAATCATCCACTTGCCAGGGGAACTGGTCCTTCTAAAAAGAAATTCCTTCCTGCAGATCATGATATGAAAGTAATTGCAAAAATGGTTCGTCGATTAATAAAAGAAGATAAAAATAAAGAAGAACATGATAATAAAAAGAAGGAAGATGATAAAGAATCAGATGAATCTCTTATTCTTTGGAATGATGGTAATGTTGAAATGGATACTCATACAAAATTTAAATATCAAAATCGTGTACCAAAACCAAGAGTTCCACCACCTGGTACATTTGAAAGTTACCGTCCACCACCAGAGTACCTTCCAAGTGAAATGGCTAAGCAACGATTTGCTAGTCTTCGAGCTATTGATAAAAAAGAACATTTCCTTCCACATGCTTTTGATGCATTACGTCATGTTCCTTTTTATCATCATACTATTCAAGATCGTTATCAACGTTGTCTTGATCTTGCCTTCTTTCCACGTGCTCAACGTACTCGTCTTGTGGTTGATCCTTCAAAATTATTACCAGATTTACCAGATCCTAAAGATTTACGTCCTTATCCAGAAAGACTTTCATTTCAATATAAGGGTCATACAGCTACTGTACGAAGTATTTCTGTTAGTCCTAATGGGCAATATCTTGCTACAGGATGTGATGATCACTTAGTACGTATATATGAAATTTTAACTGGTCGTTTAATGAAACGTTATGATATGGGGGCACCTGTTCAGCAAGTTGAATTTTGCCCTGCTAAAGCTCTTAATATATTAGCAGTTGCAGTTGAATACAGTCTTGTATTTATTGTTCCAAGATTTGCTGCACATCATTTGGTAAATGAGTATACTATTCGTCATCTTCGTGCTCCTGGAAGTGCATTAACAACTGGTACAGTAAAAGATCATATTTCAGGAGGTGAAGTATCATTAGGAGGTGGTGGAATTACACAAACAACCTTGGATAAAGATGAATCTGCTCATCGTATTCTTCAAGATTTACATGATACAGAAGAACGTGAAAAGCGTGCCGAATTTGTGGATGCTTCTGCTCAAGAAAGAAGTGCTGGTATTGTGGTTAAAATTGCTTTACATGGAAAAGTTAAACGTTTTACATTCCATGCTCGTGGGGATTACTTATGTGCGCTTTGTCCAAAGGATCACGTGAAGTATCGTCAAACGGTCATGCTTCAATTATCAAAGCGAAAAGTATTCTGCCCATTCCGTAAATTTGCTGAAGTTGTCACCGATTGCAAATTTCACCCACGCGAGCCCCTCTTCTTCTTAGCCACCACCAACTCCGTGAGAGTTTACAACCTCATGGCCCACAAACTTCAACGTCGATATAAAGCCCCGGGAGGAATTACAACTTGTCTCTCAGTGCACACAGAAGGAGATAACTTCCTCGTCGGTGACACCACAAGTCACACACAGTGGTATGACTGTGATTTCTCTGATAAACCATACAAAAGAATGCGTTCACATAAAGGTGTTATTAATGCGGTGGCGTTTCACACGAATACAAATGCCTATCCTCTCTTTGCCTCTGGGGCCTCCGATGGGCAGGTGCATGTGTTTCATGGAATGGTGTATGATGATTATAATAAGAATCCATTGTTAGTGCCGGTAAAAATATTAAAACATCGCCGCGCCGTCTACTCCGTCGCGTGGCACCCAATACTTCCTTGGGTGTTTACCTCAACAGAGGACGGCATCGTCTCTGCCTGGACTGAATAAAAAGAAAGAAAAAAAAAAAAGAAGAAGAAGAATGGAGAAAAAAAAAAATAAAGGAGGTTTCTCTTCATTATCTTACTCTCAATACGAAAGTAATATATTTTAAAAAAAAAAAATATATATATATATATACAAAAAAAAAAAAAAGAAAGAAAATGTGTGGTCAAAATTAATTGTTAATACCGAATAAAAAGCAGAAAGTGTAATTGATGCTGATGAAGAAAAAAAATGAGAAATGAACAAAAAAAAAAAAACAGGAATATATATATATATATATTTTTTTTTTTTTTTTTTTTTCTTATGTGTGTGTCTTTCTAATGAGATAAATTGTAAGTTTGCAATTAAACAAAAAAAAAAAAAAAAAAATTTTTTAATTAAAATATCTACTTTTTTTTTCTTGCTTCTTTTTTTATTATTATTATTACTAGTTATCTCTTTAAGTGTTTAACTCTTTCAAGGGTACATAATACAAAATAATAATAAAGAAAATTTTTATTATTAATGGCGTTTAGAAAAATTACTCCTCCTCGAGTTGATTTTGAAGATTATTGTAATGAAAATGAAATTGCCATACTTGCAGATTATATTGTATCTCTTATTATTACAGAACTACCAAGAAATCCATGTGGTAGAATTGCTGTAGTTTTGGAAAAGTTTCAGAAAGAACAGATGACAATTTCTCATTTAAAGGAACTTCAAATTTCATATTTATCATATAAAAATTCTTTTTTAAATGACTCTAAAAAACATGGAAATTCTAACGTATTTCCTCCTTCTGTTGTGGATTATGTGCAATTTCATAGTATTGCTATATTATTAGAAGAATGGTTAGCATATTTGGAAATTCAACAACCAGTAAATGTAATTTCAGCTTCACGTATATTTTTTAACTCAAAATATCAGGTTTTTTTTAAAGAATCAACAATAACAAATTTAACACAGGTAGAGCAATATCCTTCATATAATCTCAATCCTAATTTAAGTGGTGAAAATATTGTAGCACATAGTCTTCAGAATGCATTACAGGATGCTGCTATGGAGAATGCACTTGAAGATGTTCAAATTATTGATTTAATGAAACCTGCAATATCTCGATTTATTCGAGAATAATTTATTTTTAATTTTGTTTGTTTAAATATATTTATATCGTTTTTTATATTATTATTATTATCGGTTTTTATATTAATATAATTTTTTTTTTGTTGTTGTCGTTGTTGTTTTTTTTTTTTTTTTTATTCCTCTATATTCTTATCATGATAGAGATGAATTTTATCATCTTATCTGACTATTTAAAGAAAATAATAATAATTATAAGAAAGAAGGGAGGAGGAAATAAATTCTTATGATTACAGAAATATTTTCATTTATTATTTTTATTATTATTATTATTATTATTATTATTATTATATACACTTCCTCTTTTACAAAGAAGAAAAAAAAAAAAAAACCCTCCTTTTTGCTCTACTCTTCCCCCCTGCTTTATTAATAATAATTAGCACGAAAGAAAGAAGAATTAATGGAAGTTGACTCCACTTCTCATGCGTCACAAACTCGAATGGCTATTGCGGTATGTGGCTGCGGGCATGATGGCCGCCTGGGATTAAGCAATAACAACTCCAGCACCCATCAACTCACACTCTTAGAACTTAATCTAGATTCTACTTCCTCCTCTTTAGAAATATTAAATGATAAATTAATAATAAAAGTGGGGGGATATCATAACTTCGCTATTACCTCTGCTGGGGTTTACGGATGGGGATTAAATGAAAATGGGCAACTCGGCCTCGGGTGTGGTGCCCCTGCTGCCGTTACAACTCCAACACGAATTTCATTTTTTGATAATTGTGGAATTATAAATGATATTGTGTGTGGGGCCTATCATACTTTTGCCTGGACCAGTGAAGGACTTTTTGCTTGTGGAAAGAATGAAGAAGGTCAACTTGGACTTCAAGAGGATGGGGATCACTTTAGCTTTACTAAAGTACTAACTTCTAGTCAAATTTATAATAATGGAAATAATAATAATAATAATAATAGTAATACTACATCAAGTAAGGAAATAGATGAAGGATATTATAGTTTTATTCAATCTGGGGAGTTAACACATGTAAGTTGTGGTACACATCATACATTACTTGCTTTTCGAAATATTTTATTAAAAAAAGAAGAACAAGGAGAAGAAAATAATAATAATAATAAAGAGCATGAATATCGATTTCCATTACTTATTTTAGCAACAGGAAAAGGTGATTTTGGTGAACTTGGTTATGATGGTGATGTTTGGTCTATACTAAAAACAAAAGCTAAAACGATGCAAACATTTTTAAAAGCTGAAGTACAAAAACAACAACCAAAAGATCAAGAAAAAGAAGTATATGAAAATAATTCAGGTTTAATTTCTCAAACTCTTCCAGAAAAAAAATGGAAACCACTGAAACAACGTCGTGCAGTATTTTCTTCTATGAAATTTCAACCAGTAAAATTTCCATTTTTATTTGAACAAATAACAAAATTTTCTGAAATATTTCCTCTTGAAATTATTAGTCTTCATGCAATGCATTTACATTCTGCTGTTGTATTAGGTAATAAATCTTTAGAAGATGATAAAAAAAAAGAATTAGGTACTATTTCTACTAAAACATTTCACTGGGGTTGTTATTATTGTAATAATGTTGAAGATGATACCTCATCTATTCCAAGAGAAGCTGGAGAAAATGTTTGTATACATGCTGGTAATGAAATATTATTTCGATATTCTACTTCTATTTCATATCTTTCTGTAAAATTGGAAGTTTTGGGTAGTGGTATTATAGGATTAGGAGAAGAAGATTCTTTTATTCCAGAATGGACACCACTAAAATTACCACCAGAAGCAGAAGGTTATCAAATACGTTCAATTTCTGGAAGAGAACATTTTCTTATTTTATTAGATAATAAAATAGTTGTAGGATTTGGTGATAATATGCATGGACAACTTGGTATTGATAATAAAAAAGAACAAGATAGCATATTAAATCCTACTGTTATTCTTAAAGTAGGTGATTGTATATCAGCAAATCCTACTAAAGATTCTATGATAAGTAATTGGGAAGTAAAATCTATCAATGATGCCTTATGTGGTGTAAGACACTCTGTATTTCTTTTAGAGGTAAAACCAAAGATAAATGAAACAGCTACTATATAAAGAGTGAAATAGATATCACTCTTTAAGTAAAGCAAATAGACCATAGAAAAGAAATGAAATGAAATGTATAATTATTTGCTTTTTAATATTATTATTATTATTTTATCACATATGTTGCTTTTTATTATTATTACTCTAATTTTATACATAAATGTATTTATATTTATTTATATATATATGCTTATCTTTTT
Organism: Trypanosoma avium; assembly: GCA_030849755.1. Classification (NCBI taxonomy): domain Eukaryota; phylum Euglenozoa; class Kinetoplastea; order Trypanosomatida; family Trypanosomatidae; genus Trypanosoma; species Trypanosoma avium. Next base: position 13,869 of record JASANY010000911.1, on the reverse strand, counting down.
TTTATTATTTTTTGAAGCTATCTTCACATATACATTAATAGCAGGAAGTGTGAAATACTTTAAAAAAAATAAAAAAAAAAAAAACTAATACATTACGAAGCCCGCTAATCTTCCTTTTTTTTTTTTTATTATTAACTCTTGAGGTATAAAATTTAATGTTTCATCATGTCTGTGTACGATCTGTTAGGCGATTAAAAATTAATAATTCAATAGTGACTACTTTTTTTCCTATTTGGCGACAGTGTAGTACTTTAAATAGTTCAACTGCTAATAGTACAGTTCACCATGAACTTATTGAAGAATTACGTGAACTTTTAGAACGTATTCCTGATGGTAAATGGATACCAGTTGGTTCACTTTATAATGATCTTTCTCTTAATAGTCGTAGATGTCATGTTCGCCCACATAAAACACTTGCATCTGCTTTATCTAAAGCTAAAGAACTTGATGTTCACCTTAATCATAGTGGTCTTATGTTTTGTAAAGGAAATCCACCTAAAGATACTGAGGCACCGAGTAATGCAACATCCAGTAATAAAACTAATAATAAAGAACAAACTGATTTTGAAAATAGAATAGGAGTAATTATTCATCCAAGTGGAGAAATAAATATGGATACTTCAAATGATTTACCACCAGTAGATTTTTATTATGATGTAGGACTTCGCGAATACCCACCACCACCTCCAGATTTTAATGTTACAGTTTCTACTCTTAAACCTCCAACAGCCTCAGAGAGTGGGGCAGTTCTTTCCCTTAAAAGTTTTGTTTCATATATTCCACCTTTTTTTGTTCCATTAGATGAAGTATTACAAGAAATGCCAGGATATACAGAAGAACATATTGAAATGTACTTTAAACATCGTGCTTCTGAAGTAGTAACAGTTTTTGGTAAAAAATATATTAGATTATATGGTGGTTATGCAAAATTTTCTCTTGAAGGGTGTGAAGTAGCTGAAGAACGCTTTGCACGTTATAAACCAAATCCTGAAGCATTAAAACCTTTTATTTCTGCATTTGATGGAGTTACTGGGCGATGGATGCCGCTTCGAATTCTTTTAGAACGTGCTGGATATGATGCAATTTCAAAATTACCTTTTAAAGGACCTGCAGCTATTGTTTTCTTTGCTCAAATGCAACATATATTTGCGTTTGCAGTAGATAGAGATGGAGGATCTATACTTTTACGTCCACCAGGATATGATGGTCTTGAATGTGAAACAACACCAACACCTAAAACGTGTAATTTTATTTTACGTTTAGTACCTCAAGATGGTCAGGTAGATATTCGTTTTATTGAAGATTCTTTACCTAGTTATATTAACGATGAAATTAAATTATTTTATGGTACACTAATGCGGTTTTTTCAATTACACGCAGCTGTATTTTCTTTAAGTGCCGATTGTACAGTAGTCATGCGACGACGTTTTAAAGATCGATTAGATAAAGATCAATTATCACTAGAAGAACAACTAGAAATTGCTCTTCAAGAACGAAATAAAAAAAAAATTCGTGCATTACGTCGTCGAATTGCTTTTCGCAATGATCCCTCCCACCCATTTCACGATCCTGACAATTTAGCCCGTGAATTACACCGATATTTACCTAAAAAAGGTCACGTCCCACTTAAAACATTTCTCAAAAAAAATGTCCCCGAAGAATTACTAAACTTTCTCCCACGTAAATTTTGGAATTTCTTTACAAATTACCCACAGTATTTTCAACACTTTGAGTATCAAATAGCGGGGCAGTGGTGTGTGAGTCGGCCAGGCCAGCCTTTACCTCGTGGTGTGATTCGTCGAGAATTCTCTGAAGAAGATCTTGTTCGATTAGTCGCAGAATATCTTCAACAACGTGGACCTAAGGCTTGCTCAAATATAATTTTGCATATTCCTCGCGGGGCCCAGGAAGCTGTGAAGAAGCGTTACGGGGGATTATTTTATTTAGTGCAATCATTTCCGCAATATTTTAATGTTATTTTACCAGCGGAAACTGGAAATGTGCGGAGTATGGCGATGGTACACTTGGTGGAACTTCCTGGGGCAGAGTTTGCAAGTCATAATAATAATATTAATAATAATAATAATAATATTAATTTAGAAAAGAGAGGGGAGGAAGGTGGTGAGGAGGAGGAGGAGGAGGAGCAATGGGATGAGGAAGAAGATGAAGTGCAGAATGCATGAATTATGATTTGCATGAGGAAATTTATTTATTTATATTCACAGAGAAGAAAATATTGATTTAAAAAAAAAAAACAGAAAGTTAAAGTTAAAGTGTGTATACCACCTGTAATTTATTTATTTTTTATTCTTTTCCTATAATATTATTATTTTATATCAAACCTATATTTTTTTCTTTTTTTATTATTTATTTAGTTTTTTTTTTCTTTTTTGGCTCGCTTATATATATATTCTCATAAGAAAGAGAGGGTTTTAAAAAAAAGAGAGTGAGTATTTCGAATGGCCCTTGACTGATAAACTGATAGAACTACATTATACGATATATAAAAGAAAAATAAATAAACATATGCAAGTTAATCTTTCCCGCAGAAATCTCATTGACTTTGATTCTTCTGCCTTTTGCACTGATGATGATAGAGAGGTACTTCGCTCCATCACTTGTTTAGATATTTCTTTTAATAGTATTTCCTCTCTACAAGGACTTTATTGGCTTTCCAACTTAACATCATTAAATATTTCACATAATAGTATTACTTCTCTTCGAGGACTCCCATTAACTTTACGAGAATTAAATGCCTCTTTTAATGTATTAACAGATCTTGAAGGAATTTCACCTCTGTTAAAGTTGGAAATATTAATTGTTTCACATAATCAAATTATTAATTTGAGAGGTTTACCCTCAACGGTGCGTATTCTGGATGCTTCAAGTAATAGAATTACATCACTTTCAGGATTAGAAAAGTGTACACTTTTAGAAGAATTTCAAGTTCGACAAAATATGATTCAAAAAGTAGATGAATTAATAGCATTAAAATCACTTCATTTACTTAAAGCTTTAACATTAGCTGAAAATCCTGTTACACAAAGTAAAAGGTATATAATTTCAGTGTATGATATTTTACCAATAAGTTTACAAGTTCATGATTTACCTTCTATTTGTAAAGTAATAAATTCTTCTCTAATAACTTCTCCAAATAATTACTTTAAACATGTTGAAGTTAATCCTACTTTATCTCTGCAAAAATCTACATTAAAAGATACTATAAATATTTCTGATGTTTCATCGGTTCATAAAACACGAATAAGTCAGGAAGATATTAGTAATGAAAATTATTTAAAATTAATTCCAAATTCTCTTTCTATATCACCCAAAAAAAATTTTATTGAATCTGAAGATGAAGCAATAAAAGAAGAATTTTTATTAAATGGAAAAAAATTTTCTCCTTCTATAAAATCTAAAATTTCTTCTTCATCATCAAAAACAACTCATCAAACTTATGATTTACCTAGAGAAGTTCCTATTTTAACAGGTACTACTACTACTGCAAGTAGTAGTAGTAATATAAATACTAGTAATACTTCTAAAAGTGGATATAGTTCAATAGATACAAGTAGTATTCAAAATTCTAAACCTCATATTAATTCTGAAGTAAATGTTTCTGTTTCTAATATTTGTGATCAACGTTTAACACAGAATATGTTAGAAAAACTTCAATTAGAACTTGAAGAATATAAAAAAATGTGTATTTCATATAAGAAAGAAAATGAGGATCTACATTTACGTGTTAAACAATTACAATCAACAGTTGAACAGCAAAATAAAGTTAATGTTATGTTATTAGAAAAAAATAAAAAACTGCAACAGATGTTCTCTAAAAATTCTCTAGAAAAAGAAGAAAATATATTGCCTCCTACTACTACTACTAATAATAATAATAATAATAATAATAATAATAAACATGAAGAGAATAAAAATGTAAATGGTTCTGTAAGAGAAGTTTTCTTTAAAAGAGAAAATACGAAAAATACTAATAAAAATAAAATACATTCAGAAAAAAAAAAATTCTTATTAGAGCAACCTTCATTAGAAGAAAAAGTTGAATTACGTCGAGGAGCTAGATCATTAGCAGCATTACTTATGTCACTTGTTCCACCAACTACAAATAAACTATCACGTTCTATTAGTGTTCCTTCTACTTCTTTTAATAATAATAATACTAATAATAATATTAGTAAAGATGTTATAAATCATCAAGTAGATTCTACACGAGAGAAAAATATCGCAAACTATAATAATAATATAAATGCCAATAGTAGTAATAATACTAAGGGGCAACGTAGTTTAAGTGCTGGAGGGAGAAAAAGAACTGTTTCTTTTGGTGAATTTGCTTACTATTCACCTCCTTACTGAATATAGGTTTGTGATAATTTTTTTTTTTTTTTTTTTGAGGATTTTAGATTAACGTATTGAAATAGAGAGAAAAATGAAAGGTATTTATTCACTTTTTTTTTTCTTGTTAGCAGTGTTTTCTTTTTTTTTTTTTGTGTGTGTGTGATATATATATATATATATATATATGTATAAATATATATATATTATTAGCTGTTATCCTCTGTATTATTATTATTATTTATTTTTAATATTATTTTGTTTTTAATTTTTCTACTTGTATACTAAAAAAAAATACGTTGCTATTTATTTCTTTGCTTTTTATTATTATCATTTTTTTCTTTCTTTTTCTTTTTTTTTTTTTTTTTATTATTATTATTTAGTTAAAGGGAATAAGTGAGGGTAGTTGATTATTTTACTGTGAAAAAAAAGTAGACAGTAAATGCCCCTTAGATCCTCATTAAAAGGAGAAGTAAAAAGAATTAATCAAAAAATTACACGTCAGGGTAATGAAGGTCCTACAAAATGTTTAATTTTACATTCCTTTGAAAATAATAATAATAATAAAACATCGCCTATAACATGTGTAGCAGATGTTAATCTATCAAATGAAGTTAATAGTCAAGTAAAAAATTTATCAAGTTTTACAGGTAGTGAAGATGGAACTATTAATAGTTTTAATTTATGGAATGGAAAGTCAATAACAAGGGGAATTCAAATAGATAAAATATCAATTACAGCTCTTTTATTAATTCAAAAATATTCTTTACTTTGGTGTGGTAATTCAAAAGGTGATATAATAGTTTTTAATCTTTCTACATCAAAAGAATTATTGTATAATAATATCGAATTAAATTCATATACTAATATATCTTGTAATATAAATCATAAATCTTCTATAAAATGTTTTGCAACAGATGATAAATTTTTTGTATATAGTGGATCTATTGATGGTAATATACTATCATGGTCAATAAAAGATTCTTTTAAGTTTACTGGTAAAATTGGTCAACATACAGGAGAATTAGGTTATATTACTCCTATAAATAATAATTTTATTATTTCAATTGGTCCTACTTCTTCCTCTATACATATTTGGCCAGTAGGTGAAAATAAAATAGATGAAAAACCTTTTGTTCTTTGTGGTCATACAGGTAGTGTATTTTCTTCTATTTATATTGATGGATTTAAAAATAATAATGAAGGATATATTTGGAGTGGTGGGGAGGATCGTTTTATTTATGTATGGGAATTAAGTAATCCTGTACACCGTAAATATCATATTTCTTCCTCTAGTTTAGCTAATAAATTAAATGATGAATATGAGAAAGACGAAGAAGAAGAAGAAGAAGAAGAAGAAAATTATATGGATGACTCTTTACAAAATAATTCTTTTAAAATGCTTGCTGGGCATAAGGAGCCTATAATATCAATTCAAAAAGTTAATAATGTAGTATTTTCATGTGATATATTTGGATCATTACTTGCATGGAATATTGATCGTTATTGGCTCTTACATGTTTTTCAAATTCCTCCTCTTGGATTACATTTACCCCAAACTTTATCTTTATTTAATATTCTCAATAATAATAATAATAATAATAATAATAATAATAATAATAATATCGAAGAAAAAAGAGAATTATCTGTTTCTACTGAAATAATATCTGGAGCAGTTTGTCTTGGTTTTGTAGAAGGTTTCTTTTGGAGTATTCATACTAATAATGGTCCGCATTGTATTTATATGCCTCATCATTCACGTTTAAAAAAAAAATCCTTAAATGATGGGTTTACAGAAGATATTTCATTATATAATGAAAATAACTTGTTGTTAATTATGAATGCATTTAAAGAGTATATGCATGATAGGTTAGAAGTATTTATGCAATATATAACGTTTCATACCGAAACTTTTACAAAAAGCATGGAAATTTTAAAAAATCATAATCATTTTTCTCTTATAAAATCACCTGAAACCGCACATCATTACCATAAAAAAGAAGAATTAGAAATAGAAAAAGAAAAAGAAAAAGAGGAATTTTATTTAATGCGGGCGGCACTGGAGCAGGAGCGGGTGGCCTTCACTCTTCAAAAAGAAATAGAAGAGCGTCGACTAAATGAAAGAAGTGAAGCTTTAACTCTTTTAGAGGCAAATATTATGAAAAGTAAAAAACAGTTGGAGTGTGATGAAGCAAATAAGAAAATAAAAGAAGGAGAAGAAGTAATACGTGTAATGAAGAAGCGAGAAAAGGAAAGGGAAGAACAGTTAGCAAGTGTTAGTACAGAGTTATCATTTTTGCGTCTTAAGTATGGTGACTGGGGGTGGAGTGGGAGAAAATATTAACTAGAAATAATAATTTTAAAGAGAAAAAGAATATGTACTATATATATATATATAAAAGAGTTATATTATTTTTTTTTTTCTATTTGGGTTTTTTTTTTTTTTTTTACTTATTAGGGTGGGTGGAAACAGAATAAATAATAACTATTTATTATTTCATTATTAAGAAACAAATATTATTTTTAATTGAGTTTATTTTTCTTGTTTTAAAATGCTTCATCTTTTTTTTTTTTTTGTAATATTTTATTATTTTTTTTTTTTTAGAATTTCTAGGTGAAATTTCCAGTTATAATATAGACACACAAAAAAAAAATAATAATAAAAATAAAAATGTTTAGACTACATCGTATTCTTCGTAGTTTACCTTTTGAACCAATGGCTTTATCTACTTTTGAAACAATGGAACGTGCAATACCTTCTTCTTCCTCATCTTCTTCTATAGAAAATATAATAACTTCCTCCTCCTCCTTCTCATCAACCTCATCATCTAATTCTAATTCTAATTCTAATTCTAATACTCCCCCGTACTTTATTTCTCCTAAACATGATGGGGTTCGTATTGTTTCCTATGTTAGTGAACATGATGAATGCATGAAATCCACTTGTTTCTCTCGCTTTGGCCGCCCAGTGCATGGTATGTTTTGGATTGAAGAAGAACTTCAATTACTACGTTGGTTGTGTGGGGACCCACGCCTTGTATTAGATGGAGAATTATATATTCATAAAGATCATAATGCAAAAGCAGGAAGTGAGAAAAGTTTAAAAACTGGATTTTTAGCGGTGGCTGCATTAGTGCATCGCCTGCGTGGGCCTAAGTCTGCCTGCTCTACAGAAGAAGAAGTTTTAAGTTACGTGGCGGCACTTCCACGATTTTGTATATTTGATATTGTTTCATTTCAACCCACGGATCGAATTAATTTATCAGATGAAAATAATAATATTCGAGGACTTTCACAAATTGAAAAAGAGCGTATTTTACTTATGCGGGAGGTAATGGAGGAGAATGGTATTTATGATTTAGAAATGCTTCGAGTTATTCCAAATTTTTCAGTCTTTTCACAACGACTTAAAACGATGAATTTTTTAATTTCTCTTTTAAATCGTGCTAGAGCATCTCCTATTATATTTCGTGAAACTTCTTCTAATCTTTTAAATTCTAATGATTCTGAAAAAATTAAAAATAAAAAAATTTTTATAGGTGTAAAAAATATTGGTGGTGAATATGTAAAACTTATTCAATATTCTTTATTATATTCTCTTGAAGATGCAAAACGTGTTTATCTTAAAAAATATGTCTCAAATGGATATGAAGGTGCTGTGGTACGTAATGCTTCAAATGTATATGAAGTAAAAGAAAAAGAAAAAGGTATGTTATTAGGTTTAATAAATCCAATTTTACCTGATTGTGAACGTTTACTTATTTCTGATAAAGTATCTAATGTTTCAAGACAAAGTATTCAACGTACAAATATTTCTTCTTTTATTCGTACATATACTAATAAAGAATTTACTAATACAACAATTAATAATGATTCTATTCCTAATTTGGATGAACAAGAAAAACAAATTGAAGCTGAAGATTTAAATCACAAAGAAATTGCAAATTTAGTCGTACAACGTGCTAAACAAAATTCTAAACGTAGTACAACTGTAGTAAAATTACTTCCTTTTTTTGATAAAGAATTTGCAATTTTAAAACCTTTACTTAAAATTCCATCATCAAATCCACGAACTCGTAAACTTGTAAGTATTCCATTATCTTCACTTCAAGGAGGACGTGATGCTATTTCTACACCAAGTACAACTCCTAGAGGAAAAAATGCATCTAAAAAAAATAAAAGTAAAACTGTAGTTTTTTATGGTTTACAATGTCTTAGTGGAACAGGTCGAGTATTTAATGTTTCACTTCCTAAAATGGATGCAGCTAAACAACGAAGTTTATTAGGTCATTTATTAGAAGTTACAGGAGGTTCAAAAAGAAAAGGAAAAAATAAAAATATGAGAATTCGTCGACGTTCTTTAACAGGATTATATGCTACGGTAAAATATCCTTCACTTACAGAGTATGGAATTCCACGTTTTGGTCAAGTAAAAGCTATACGAGGTGGTAAAGGTTGGTTTATGTAACCATAGAAAGAAAAAAAAAAAAAAATCATAGAAACAAAGTTAATTAATTTTATTATTATTATTATTTTTTTTTTTTTTTTTATATAATACTACTCTATACCATGATCTAAAATAAATATTATTATTATTTGTTATTAGTTATTCTCTCTCTATTTCCTTCATTCCTTTATTCCCTCCCATTATATATATTTATTTATATATTTATATATATTAGTAAGAGTAAGAGCACGGGTAAGTAAGGCATGGGAAAGACGGCGAGCTTCGGGCGGGCCCACCAGCGGCAGGCGCGGGGGGTGCAGGAGAGGCGCCGGCGCAAGTCCACCGCAGCACGCGAGAGCAGGCGCGGGGAGGCCGCCGCGAGGGAGGCCCGCCTCATCCACCGCCCCACAGGCCCCCGCCGGGCCCCCGTCACACAAGAGAAGAAAGAAATGCTTTTAAAACAATTCGCCCAGGCCTGTCGACTCCCTGCGGCGTGTGAGGACTTATGTACCCTGCTGCGGCCAACACAAGAGAAGGAGGAGGTAAAGGAGACCAATAATAATAATAATAATAACAATAACACACGTAAACGCAAACGCGAGGATGGGGTTGTAGATGAAACAATATTAGATTCTGTTATTAATGCATTTTTACAATTGGAAAATCAAGCTGTCAATACAATTGATGAGGATGATAATAATGATGAGGAGGAACCAATGACTCTTCTGGAGGATGTGATTCAAGATGAATGTGGGGCTCGTGTTGTATGTGCGTTAATATCCGCAATGGATAATTGTAATTCTTCTAAATTTGGTAAGAAAAAGGTATCAGTTTTAGATGCTGTGATGAAACTTTTTGAAGAAAACGAAACCCTTTATGAACATTTTATTGCCTGTAAAGTGATGAGTTCTTTGGTTCAACATGGTAATAGTACAATTCAAGAAAGAGTTTTACAGGTGTTACGTCATCACGCCGCAACTATTGATCAAATTCGATCTCAACTTCGTAATCGTCATTCTGCTATTACAATTCAATATTTAATTAAACATTTTCCTACAGAGACTATTGAATGGTTAACTGATACCTTTTCTCTTAATGAATCTAATGATCAAGATGGTAAAAAAATTAAAAAGAAGAAATCTAATAAAGAGAATGAAGATAAAAATGAAATAATAGTCTCATTAATTCTTGATCCTGTCGCATCTCCAGTTATGCGAACACTTTTCTTAAATTCTTCTAAACAATCTACATTATTAAAAAATATTCATATTAATACACTTATTGAAAATAAAAGAGGTTGTAAATTTTTACATGAAATTTTATCTCCTGAAATACCAAAATGGACTCCAGAAGAAGCAACAGAAATATTAGAAATTATTTTGAATTCTTGTGAAAAAAATATTTTGGAAATGTCTACTTCAGGTAATTCTAATTTCCTTTTACAATCTATTATTCGAATAATTCCCTATACAGGGGAAAATTCTGCAATTACATATTTTAAACGTATTTTAAATGTTTTAGAATCACATTTACTTGATTTATCAATTCATTATATTGGAGTACATGTAGTAATATCATTTATTGAAGCAACTTTATCATTATCTACAAAATCTTTAGTAGAAGAAGTAGCATCTTTAATAATTACACGTAAAAATGTTTCAGAAATGTTACGTGATCCTAATGGAAGTTTAATTATAAGAAAACTTCTTCCAATTTGTTTAGTTAAAGATTCTAAAGTTGGTAAATTAATTATTAATGCTATTGAACAAGATATTATTTCTTTAATGTATGATGCTATTGGAAATTTAACATTACAAGAATATATTAATAAAACTAATGGTGCAGAAGAATTTACTCGTAAACTTATTAAAAATGAAGATTTATTAAATATATGTCAACATTCATATGCTTCTCATGTTATTGGTTGTATTTTTGATCATGTAGGGGCTTCAACACATACAAATCTTTGTAATGCTTTAAGACCTCATATTATAACTTTATCTAAACATTTAAATGGTCGTTTTATTGTTGAAAAAGCTATTCGTACAAATCGTGATATATGTGATCTTATCCTTCGTAATTTTAAATCACTCGCAGTTGAAAAAGGAACTCAACATGTTTTGTGTACATTAATGTCAAATTTGGATCAACGTGGGAAGCAGCGAGTGGTGGATGTTATTATTTCTGGTCTTACAGAATTGGCTACCCAACAGAGTGGATCTATTGTTATTCAAAAATTAATGCAATCTGATTCACTATTACAGCAAGCAGTAAAGAAAGAATTAATACAGAAACCGCGTTTACGAAATAATTTGGCTCAAAATTTCTTTGGTAAGTTTGTTGTTCAAATAAGTGATGCAGCGTAAAATTAAATAATTGTTTAAAAAAAAAAAAAAAATGAGTATTATTTTATTTCTCTTTTCTTTTTATTTTATCTTATTTTTGGAGGTTAAAGGGTGGAGATGATGATTTATTTTGTAAATAAATTCTGTTTTTCCCCACCTCACTAACTTGTCTCCAGGAGTATTTTCTAAAAACTAAACTAAAAAAAAAAAAAGAAGGGAGGTGAAAAAGAAGAATTGAAGAAAAGAAAATTCGATTAACACGTAAATGCGTGAGGAAAAAAAAAAAAAAAGAAAGGTAAAGAATCTAAACGGAGATAGAGAGATTATAAAAAAAAAAAATTTACATACATATATATATATATATATACTACTTTCTTTTTAAGGAGTTTGTGAAAAGAATGGGACTTTATAAGAGAATTACCTAAAATGTCAAACTTTTTTTTTTTCTTTTTTTTTTTTTTTTTTTTTTGTCTCTTCGTTTTTTTTTTCCCCCCTTTTTTTTTCAAGGACACCATTGAGTGTTTTAGAAGTTTTATTTTCCAGGATTGTAGGTTTTTTCTATTCTATTTTATTATTATTCATTTGGGGTGATTCAAATAACTATTCCTTTAGTGTTTTTTTTTTTTTTTTTTTTCGAACCCCTAACAAACTTTAACTTAGAAGAATTTTTTTTATTAAATCCATTAAGAAGGCTGCAAAAAGGAAATAGTATTTTTAAAGGGAGGAGATCATTTCATTTTTAAATAAAGTAATTAAATTCAGTCTACACATCCTAAATAGTTAAAATTGAAAATCTTGTTGACCAAATATCTCTCAATATGATGGACGTTTGGATCTGTAATATTTCCTGGGCGATAGAAATGCCCTGAATAAGCACAAAAGGAAAAGGGTTTATAAAAAATTCCGAAACTGTTAAAAAAAAAAAGGTCATCTTTAAAACTGAAACAAAATACAACCTTAAATTGGTATTTGGTCCGGCGTGTTCATTATCAGATGCAACCTTTTACGGCACAACATGATTCTGATTCATCCTTGGGAATTTGATGTTGCCACATGGGCTAAACTCAATAGGGGATGTGGTATCTTTAAAAATTCTTCTGGGCCCCTGGGTGGCTTCTACCTATTGGGATCAAAATTTCGAAACATTCCAATAACTCCTTTTTAATTTATTCCATTTTAGATTACAACGATTGATGCAATCTCTGCCCCCCTACGGGCAAATTTTGTTTTCTTTTTTTTTTTTTTTTTTAACTCTTTAAGTTCACTCTAAATTTTCAAAACTCCAAAACTAAGACAATAAACTTAACGCAACCATCCATGAAGACGACGCCTTTTACCAAGACGAGCGCATTGCCACATGGATGGGCTTCAATAGGGTAAAAAGATCTCTATTTATATTTTAATTTGTTGAAAGTATCGGTATCGGAAACCCCTTGGGATGAGAAAAAGATCAACCCCGATTTCTGAGGACTGCTTCTGGTGGATTTTGGGGGATTTTTTTTTTTTTTTTTTTTTTAGAAATGGATGAGTTCGCGTTGGGTCCAACAAAGGGAAGTTTCCGAAAGATACCAATAACAGATGTGAAACTACCAAGGGGGGCCGGTATAACAGAGAGTCCGCTTCTTTAATCCCAACAAAAGATTTGGGGTATTCCCTTTTATTTTTTTCTTTTGGCGAAGGGAAAAAAAAACCCTTCAGGTAGATGACAACATTGTTTGGCTTGGCCTCGAAGAAAGGAATTCCGACGATCCATGTAAAATATTTTTCCTCGGAAAACATCTTGCATTCGTTTTCCGCCCCCTTTTTTGAAAGGGGCCGATCCCCCCCCCCGTCTTTTTTTTTTCTTAGTTTGGTTCGGAAAAGAAAGGGGTACTTTTAAATCATATGAATTTTGATGAATTCATTCCTTTATAATAATAACAATTATTTTTTTTTTTCTTTATTTTGGGGGCTTTCCATGGTCCAGCTGCTGGCCTCTTTTGCGGTGGGTTTCGGGAAACCTCCCTCCTCGGAACCCCTCTTTCCATAGTTCTTATTTAATGGGGGGGAAAAAAAATGTGATAAGAAATGTTTTTTTTTTTTTTTTTTCTTTTTCTGGAAATATCAGGGGGGCATTTGGAAAAAAAAAAAAAATGCAGAGGGGTGCTCTTTTTAATGTTTTGCCTTCTTCTTCGCCTTGCGCGGCAAAAATGGAGGAGGCCCAGGTCGAGACGCCGGCCCAACCTGCCGCTTTGCGCGGGGAATTTGGGGCTCTTTTGGCGCAATCGGCAGGATTACGGGCAGGTTGCGGCGATTTCCCCGACGCGTTTCCGCACCGCCATTCGGCCCGTAACGGTGGAACTCGCTAAATTGGAAGGGCGGGTGGTAGGGTGCCGGAAAACGCGTTGAGGCTTTAAAACTTCAAAGGTAGGGGGGTTGGGGAAGTTTGCGGAGGGGGAAGAAGAAGAAGAAGAAGAAGGAGCACCTTCTTGACATCTCTTTTTTTTTTTTTTTTTATTATTGTTCGGTAAAGGCGTTTGCTTTCTTTTTCTTATTTTGGGTTTCCCTGTATGTGTGTTTCCCTTCCCTTTTAAATAAATCCACCCCCCCCCCCTTTGGAAATCCACACCTTTTTTTTTTTCAGCCAACCCGTTTTTTTTTTTTTTATTTTTAGGATATTTTTTTTTTAAAAAAAAAAAAAAAAAAAAAAAAAAAAAGAAGAAGGGGGGGGGGGGTGAGGGGGGTTTT
>JASANY010000910.1:0-154350 GCA_030849755.1 Trypanosoma avium | reverse complement strand
AAAAGAAAAAAAGAAGAGGAAGCCACCCCACTTCCACATTCCCCCATTCAATCGCCCCCCTCGAAGAATAAAAAGAAGGACTAAAAGGAAGTGAGGAAGTAATTCTACAAAACCTTCTCTTCCAGTCCCCCCTTACCACCACCAATCATCGCCACTACTTTCTCAACATCCACAAAATGACAAACCCCCCACATATATTTTTTTTTTTTTTTCTTCCTTTAATAATAATAATAATAATAATAATAATAATAATAGTAAGAGCCATGAAGGCCCTTCGCCAATATTTGATGGAATAAATATATATTACCAATTAAAGTCTCATTCATATTTCCCTTTCTTTTCTTTCTTTCCACTATATGACGATTAAAAGACGTGAAATCAATTTTCCTTGAATAGACATTATGGTATTTTAAAGTTTCCCAAACATTTTCCTTTTTTTTTTTTTTGAAATGATTGAAAAAGTGGGGAATCAAAAAAAAAAAAAAATCCCAGAAATTAATCTCTAGACCCCACATTTCACTCTCCCTCTCCATTGATGAACGCATCTTAAATACAGATAAATATAAATTCGTTATGCAAGTGATAATTCAGAAATAATATTTTTTGATACTTCAGTGAGAGTAGAGAAGCTTCGCCTATCACTACTTTATAATAACATCTCCAGATTACTATGTGTTTAACTACAAAAAAAAAAAAGGGGGGGAAGAGGGAAGAAAAAAAATTATACATATATTTAAAAATAATACAAGATTATATGCGAAACTGCAGTTATTATTATTATTATTATTATTATTTTTTTTTTTTTTTTGTGTGTGTGTATTGAGTAGTGTAGGTAAATAAAACAAAACAAAAAAAAGAGAACAAAAAAAATTTTTTTTTGATTTTTCTCACTTCTACTTGACTAATATGTTGAGGCAAAGCTGTTAAATATATCTCCCTCCCCACCCCCTCTTCCTCTCAATTCCCTAAATATCTTATTTTTTGAAGGAGATAGATGGAGGTTTCCCACAATGAAAACTTCATATTTAAATAGGAAAAAAAAAAAAAACATAAAACAAAAAAAGAAATATATATATATATATATTTGCGCCTTAATATGGAAGCGGAACGATGCGCTTTTCGCACATGTAGTCATAAAGTTGTCCAGAGCGGAACAAGTCCAATCCTGAGCAAACGCGAACGTCATAAACAGTAATAGTGTTTCGTTGAGACTTTTCTGACATTTCCTGTTTCACACGAAGAAATAGTGCAGGTGGAATATGATTTTCACCACAAAGAGCTGCTTCTTCTGGAGCCAAAGAAACAAATCCTCGCATATTTCGAACATCAAGAGAACCACCCCATTTCATCTCCACATTACTGTCATTTTGTTGTACGTTAGTTTCCTTTGATACCGCAAGCCTTTCTTCAAGAATCTTTTCAACAGGAGTTTTAAAGTGAAGTAAACGTTTAAGAGCGACAAGCCAAGCTTCACAGTCACTGTCTGTTTCACAAACAACTTCCAAAGATTTTCCTCCACGAAGCATAAGAGCAAAGGAGCGATAATTGTATAATCCAAGATTAGCTGGACTTATATTTTGAGTAGGATCATGGCGGTAAGTACCATTATCAGAAACAGCTTCTTGACGCATTTTTGTTAGTTGTCCTTCACCACTGAAATTAACAAAAGAAGTTGTATAAAGTCCAAGAACAACTTTTTTAATATCTTTTATCCATATAGTAACTGGAGGCTTTTTACGACTTATAGGAGCTCCTTGATGATCAAGATCACAAGAATGAATACGTT
This sequence comes from Trypanosoma avium, assembly GCA_030849755.1. Taxonomy (NCBI): domain Eukaryota; phylum Euglenozoa; class Kinetoplastea; order Trypanosomatida; family Trypanosomatidae; genus Trypanosoma; species Trypanosoma avium. The sequence goes on along the minus strand of JASANY010000910.1, from coordinate 152,564 downwards.
TACAATCTTCAGAAAGGAAATAAAAACGTCTTCGAATATTTCCTTTACTTGATATCTTCGTCATTCTTGCTCCATTTCTTAAGTAAATAAGTACTTGATCAACAAGTGAACTAAGGTGTTGTTCCTTAGTAACGGCATCATGAATTCTTTCTTGTTTCTTTGCTTGGTAACTCTCAAGTAAGCGTTGACGATATGCTTCAAGTCCTCGTTCAAGTTTTTCTTTACGAGCCTTTTCTTCTTCAATTTTTGCAAGATAAGATTGTTTCTCTTGTGAGAAAACTTCATCAAATTGACGTCGAATAGTTTCTGTTTCATCTGGATTAACTGGAATATCTTCAAGTGTAATAAGTTTTGGTAAATATTCTTCAATAGTCTTAATATCTGCCATAACTGCTTTTTCTGCAGCATCTTCTTTTGTTGTAGCTTGTTCACCATTTTTCTTTCTTTCTTCTGAAAGAAGACGTACCTGTTCAAGAACTTTAGCATTAATTTCCTTAATTTGATTAATCCATTGCTTCCTTTGACGACGACGTTCTTCCAGGACTGTTTTACGCATTGCTTGAATAGATTGTCGTTCTTTTAAAATAGCTTCTCGTCCTTTAGCTTTATCAAGTCGCATCATTTCCAATTGTTGTTGTTTATTACCAATAGCACTTTGACGAATATTAAGTTCTTGTTCCAATTGCTGCATTTCTTCCTTTAATTTTTCTGATGCACTTTCCTCATCTTGCTTCTTTTTTCGAATCTTTTCCAATGTTTGTTCATAATCCTTAATTCGTTTTTCACGATCAGCTTGAAGAGCAGCATTTTCCTTTTTCTTTGCTTCAAGGGTTTTTTCCAATTCAAGCAGAGTAGTTCCTGTTTTAGCCTCAAGTTCCTTAATAATTTTTTCCGCATCTTGTCTGGCACGTTCACGAACCAAATTTAACTTCTTTTCACGGGCTTCTTCACGTTTTGATTGAATAGCATTTATCCTCTTTAATTCTTCTTCCCTTATATTAGCTATAGGTTTTGTCTGTTCATAAATACAGGGTTTATAGTCATAAACTGTTCGGGCAATCATAAGTTCATCTCGTAATTCCATCACATCTTGATCCAGACGCCATTTATCAACAGCAAGATCTCGTGTAGCGGAACCAATTCCAGTGGAACCAAGAATATTAGTTATACGCCGTGTCATAGAGAGGCAATGATATGATTCTTCTGCCCAAACAGCATCTGTAAAAGCGTGAATAATAAAAAAAGTATCAGTAGCTTCATTGAGAGAATTATTAGGATTACCTTTTTCAGCATTGTAAGCACGACGTAGTAATTGACTTAATTTTGATTTTCCAAAAGGAATACGTAGACGGCTACAACGAATACTTGAGACAATTCCTGTTGCAGATACAAGTGTTCGTTGTGCCTTCTCAAATTGTTGCTGCGTAGATCCATCAATTCCACAAAGAACAGGACGTTCAGCATCTGCTAAAGCAATAAATGACATAGAATTTGCATCCATATAATCTGTAAAAGCAGTTTCATCATCATAACGGTATAATTGAAGAATAATTGAATCAGGCATATAAGGAGGAAGGGCTTCAAGTTCAGGTGTCGGTTGTTTTTCGAAAAGTACAGAAGCAAAATGTTTTTCATAATTTTTTACAATATTTTTCATAGCTGTACGAACATCTGCAGCTGAAGATACACGAAGTCTTTCAACCATTCGAACACGAGGTCCCTCTTTTACTGAATCGACAATAACTCCAAGCTCATTACTTGCATTAAGGAGATCAACAACATGTTCTGATGTTCCAATAATATAGCATGAAAGAGCAAAAATACCTTTACCAGAACCAGCTTGAACGGCATCAGTAATTATTTTTGATGCATAACCTTCAGAAGATCCAGACCCATACATAAGTTGTCTCTTAGGTGTAGAACGAACTCCATAACTGAAAACCACCAAATTTTTACGTTTTGCAATAAAATTTGTAGAAACGGAGGAAAATATTTTCTGATTAAGGGTATTTGATTGAGGATTCTCTAATGCTTTATCCACATTAAAAGAGGCATCACCTACTGGAAAACCACAATCCTTTAGGGGGTTGGGACACTTAAACTGCACAGAATTGTCTTCAATTTTTAGCGCTGCAGGAAGTTGGGATGATGATTCCTTTAGCTGATGACTGCAAAAAACAAGTTTTGCTTCCATTGATGATATTTTTAAAGCTTTTTTTTTTTTTTTCCTTATTATTATTACTATGTGGAGGATGACAGTAGTTTTGAATTAGATAAATTATGAGTTAAAAAAGAGAGGTGGTAGAATTTGAAGTAAAAAATCCCAATAACATCTTTGCATAGCAGGAAGGGTAAAAACAATACTAAATGAGTGTAGGAAAGTAATAATATGTATTTAAATAATGACCCCCCCCCCCCCATAAAAAAAAAAAATAAATAAATAAATAAATAACAATAATAATAATAATAGAAAAAAAAAAAAAATTTATCTCCTTACAAAGAATTAAAATATAAGCTGGGGACTCCATCCAGTAATATGACGAAATAAACCTCGAGTGACTATACATAGAATAACCCCTACTATTGTAAAAAAAGGTATAGAATGATTTGCAGAAATGCTAAATCCTCTTATAGCCCAAAGTAGAAAAACAAAATCTACTACAACTGCTAATGGTATGGGGATACGCCAAACCAAGAAAACTAAGTACCCAAGTTTTGCAGTATAAGCAAGACTAACTGATGTAGCCCAAGTCACTACTGCATCATCTTGTCCAGATTGTCCACTAGACTGTGATCTTGCCCCAACCCAAATAGCAACAACCAGAGAAAGTAAATATTCTACACAAGCATATAAAAATAAAGTAGGCCAAGTACTTGAATACATCATTAAATGCATAACATCAGATCTTAAATTCCTCACAATTTGAAGACTTTCTATCATGCTTACATTTTCATCTAAAAAATTATTTAAATAAAGACTATTGCTCTGCAAACTAGCATAAACAGATGTAGTACGCACTACATAAGCTTCAATAAAGCATGAAACTAAAGCAGTAATTAATAAAGAAGGAAGGAGTTCACGTTGGTTAAATAAAACATGAATCCAAGCACGCCTCTCTAATAAAACTATATCTATCCACTTTTGAACATTAGCGAATTCATAGTATTGATCACAACAACGACCACATGCTGCACATTTTTCAACAACTTCTGTCTCTGGTTGAACAATCCGTGCAATATCAATATTACATTCAATACATCGAGGCATACTTCACAGGGGGAAAAAAAAGAAAAAAAATCTATAAGGAAAAAAAAAAAAAAGAAATATTATAGAAGATAGTTAATCACTCTTATTAGAAGAAACAATAAATACAAAAAAGAAAAAAAAAACAATATTAATAATAATAATAGCAGTAAAAGAGCGTGCGAACTTTTTTTTTGGTCGGGAAATCAAAGTTACCTCGATTGCATACGTAGTTGGGTAAGATGAAAAAGAAAGGGCTCAAGAAGTGAGTCTTTCTCCTTCCTTTCTTTTTTTTTTTATTTTTTTGAGCATTACAATGCCGAAAAAAAAAGAAAAAGAACAGAGGAAAAATTCAACAACGAGGACCACAAAAAAATAAATAATAATACTAAACAAAAGAAAAGAAGAGAAAGATCCTTTTCCCTCCATTATAAAAAAAAAAAAAAAAGTGCCTCAAAGAGTATTTTAACTCTCCGTATCATATCGACAAAAAAAAAAAAAAAAAAAACACTGTCTCATATTCCCCTATTTTAAGCTACCTTCTGTGTAGGATAAAGTGGTTTGTGTTCTCGCACCACACGTGCAGGAATCACAATACTGGAGAGTTTCGTAATCTTAGATGTGTCCTCTCGAATAACAAGACCTCCGAATTCCCCTCCAACATTCCATCCACAGAAAATAGGAAAATATTTATGCTCATATTTTTTTAGAAATACACGACGTTGGTAAATGACAGTTGAATTAAAAAATTTTCCCGTTGAACTTTCGTTAGCTTCATCAAAAGAATTACAGAGGACACTTCCTGGTGTATCTTCAAACAATGGAACTGAAACTGACTTACCAAGCACTGGTGCTTCTACTGTATGAAGTGCAGCGGCAATAGTTTCTGGATCCTTTTCTGGATCAAACATCATTATATTTTGTCCAGCACGTCCATTAACAGGTTTTGATAAATAGTGACTTGAAATTATTTCTTTTGATAAATGAAAACTTGCAGGAACCATATTTGAATGATTTGGTGCTGAAGCATACATAAATGGAAGAATAGCTTTACTCCCTGTTATAGCTTTCCAAAGAGGTTCTAAAACACGTATACGTTCGTTTAATAAAATATCAGAAAGTGAAGGTTTTGATAATTGGCTATCTACAACATTTTGTATACGTTGTTCAGCGTATTGATGTAGTACTGTATCCCATGCCCAAGTTTTCCAAACTAAGAGAACTTCTTCATTTTCAAGATCAACAATTATAGGTTGATCTGTTGAATTTAAAGAAATTTCTGTATTAGGAAGTGAATTAATAAAACGAAAATCCGTAAGTTTTACACATAATTTAGTTCGAAATCCAGCAATTTCAGCAGCATTCATTGTATATAATGCGGTATATCTTTCTTCATCATTATCATCAATCATAAAATGAATTATTTTATGCCTTGGACAAACATGCTTATTTTTTAGTAAAGACTTAAAATATTCTACAAATTTTGAGTAAAGAAATGATCCCGTAGAAGTTCCAATATTTATTCCATAATGACGAGCTATTTTATCTTGTGTATCTCCACACTCTAGCATAGCAGCTGATGAGTCACAATTATATTCTAGCATAATAATATCCTTACCATTATATCCAAAATCAAAACGACCACCCATAGCAGGAGTAGTCTCAAAAGATCTTCGAAGTTGACCATGTAATTCTTTTGGAATACCAAAATATACTAAAAGTAGAGCTTCAGAATCTGGATCATTAATAATACGACGTGTAGCTTCCATTGCAACTTCATGTAGTGAATTTACTGCATACCTAAAACGACTCCATATATCATAATCCATAAGATAATATCCATCAGGTACATCATTTTCTTCAGTAACAGCATCTTCTCCCATATTTCCATTAATTGTTAAAGATCTTTTAAGAAAAAAATCACAACGTTCAGAGGTATTAAGCCAAGGCAAAGAAACCTCTCGCTCAATATGATGTCGTATAATATTACCAGAACTGAGAATATGACGATAATTATCCGGCAAATCGCCCAGAGAAAAATCATAGAGAGGTGCATTAATTTTTATCCATCCAATTAATGAAGTATCATTAATAAACTCTATAATTTTATCATCCCTAATTTTTCTTTTAATTTGACGATTATAATTTTCATTAACAGACCAACGTTTAAATCCCATATTTTGTTCAGCAACACAAATCCAATTTTCTGTAACATGAGTTATAACTCCAACATGACCTATTGGTATATCTGAAGTACAACCCCAAATCATTAAATCTCCAGTAGATGGTAAATTTGTAGTTTCTCCATTTTTTTCATGACTAACCATCACAGGTTCACCATTTGATATATAGGTAAAAATATCATTAACATTCCATATATCTTCAGGTGTAGGTAAAGAAGCAAGCCAAACTCCTTTTGTCATAGCCAAGTATCTACGAGCAAATTCGAGACATAGCCACTTGTATCCTAAATTATCATAAGTACTTGTTGTAATAATAGGAGGTGAAAGTCCAAAAGGTTTAGATCCTAGAGCCACAGAAATTTGTTGACTGAAAAAGTTTTTTTCACCGTTAGAGAAAACAGGAACGCCGTCATCTGTTACACCAATGACTTTCCCAAATGGGATATATTCGGTGTCATGGTAGTGGATAAAATCAGTTTCGTCGTTGGTAGTCATAAATTTTACCTTTATTTTTGTAATATGGTAGTATATTTTATTTCTTTTCTAACAATTTTTTTTTTACTTTCTGATATTTAGGTTAATACCCTGAAAAAAAAAGAGAAATACAAGGAGGGAAGCCTTTAACAAAAAGCTAGTTTGATCACAATGAAAGAAGAATCACCCCCACCCCTCCACCCAAAAAAAAAAGAAGAGAAGAGAAGAATATATAAAATAAAGATGTAGTTTAATTATTATTATTATTATTATTTTTAATTTACCCTCATAAAAAGAGGGGAAAAAATTACATAGTAAGAGGAAACGGCTATAATCCTCAAGTTATATTGTTTATTCTATATTTCATATGTATATATCATAATAACTACTATCACTATCGTAGTAGCAAAATAAAAATAATAAAAAAACCATGTAGTTTTTCCTATATATATATATATATGATTATCCTATAGAATTCTCCCATTATGATGTACAAATTTCCAAGACATCTACTAAGTTGATAGAGCTGCCTCACGGTATAGTAAGTATCCTGCGACAGTAAAGTAAATAGCAAAAAATGCAATTAGAAATGTTCCTGCAAAATCTGTTAGTAACGCTGTTGTTTTTCTAGAGTATACAACTTCGGCATTACCAACGCACTTTGCCATGAGGCCTGGGTTTTTCGAATTTGTTATTTGGCTCATTATTTTATTTATCTTTTTAGTCCTTATTATTCATTTATTTTTCACAAATACAAAAAAAAAAAAAAGAAGCAACAATCAGAATAAAAGAATAGAAAAAAAAAAAAGAAAACAGACATACTCATATATATATAGTTTAAGAAGCGAATACTACATTACAAAAATAATAATTCATTTCCTTTCATTGGAAAACAAAGAAGAAGAGGGAATAAAATCAATTTTTTTTTCTACCTTTAGTAGTTTTTTGGGGGGTGGGAAGGGCAAAAAAAAAAAAAAACAATATGCGTAAAAAACATCAATTTTTCTCTATAATTCAATAAGTGAGCCCTCCATTTTGTGGTAAAGTGAATACCCAGTTACGAAAAAGTAAACTGCCAAAAAAGTTACAAGGAACGCACATACAAAATCCTTAAAACGTGTTGATATACTCTCTTTATTATAAATTGGGGAAGGACTTCGCCGTAAAGCAGGACGTGAAACATGATGGGTTCCTCCTTCAAAATGTTTTGAGATCTTTTTATCTTTATGAGCTGAAATACGAGCCTTTGCTATGGCATCATCAATGAGTTTCTGAACCATGGTCATATCAGGTGGGGGTAATGCTGAAATATCACCTGGTGACATATAAGAACTACCCTGAATATTATGAGTTTGTGACGTACGAGGCATCGTTGTCTCACTATACTAATAAAAAAAAAAAATAAAAAAAAGAAAAAAAAAAGAAGAAAAACAAAAAAATATACTTAAAAAAAATATATATATATATTATTATTATTTAATGTAGCAAGTGTACCCAAGAGTAAAGCCTCCAGAGGTATGGGCGGTGAAAAGAAGAAACAGGACACACACACACACACACGGGGGGGGGAAAAAAAGAGGATTCACAGGAGGAAAAAAAAAAATTGTCATTACTCGAGTATTAGTACTTCTAATCGACTTCTTCTTTATTTCACTTATTCATTCTCTGTTGTTATTAAAAAAAAAAAATCTTAATGTGCCTTTATTATAATTGTTTAAAGTGAGGTTGTAGTGAAAAATGCACCGTTACTTTATGCTTTTAGTTTTCTTCTTACTTTCTCTCACTTTTTTAACTTTTAGTGCACTAGTAGTAGTAGTAGTATCACTTTTAGATTTTTTTGCAGAGCCCAATTTCTTTTCTGCTAATGCATTAGACTTATCAATTCGTCGTATTTTTGTCTTTTTTTCGGGGACAGTTTTTACAGTTGATGTTGAATCTTCTTCACGAGGTCGTTTATTTTCGCTTGAAGGAGACAAACGTTTTAGTAATTCTATATCACCTTCTGAAAGATCAAATGCCTTTTTATACACCATTTCTGCTTCTTGAACAATCAATATTTCTCGTGCAATAAGAGCAGTGTGATGTTTATTTAACTTAGATAAAGTATTAGGATCATTAAAAACTTCAAGAATTTTTTTAATAATAGAAGGTAATACTGAGAGATGTGTGTTAATAGCACTTTTGCTACATATTTCAACTGTTTCTTCCTTGTATTCATGAGTTAACCATGTATGAAGATTCCAACTATTATTCTCCATAGAAAATAAATTGTGTTGAAACCAATTAGGAAGAAGAAATTTAGCCTTTCGTTCTGCATGAGGTGTTAAGAGATGTAAAATTATTTGGTGACCAAAAGGACTGTTAATTAATGTATTAATATGTGTTTCCAAATCATTTACAATATATTTTCGAAGTAATTGAATATCATACATTAAATCAAATAAACGGGCAATAACAGGTGCACTATACTTATCAATTACCAAACTACCAAGATTTTCAGAGAAGGCTCGTAGTACTTCTTTACGTTTCTTAGGTTCAATAAGAGAAAATGCAAGAGATGCCAAAGGTGCCCCTTCACGAGTAGTACATATTTTTGCCAAATATGGTCGAAGTGTATCACATAACTCACTTACTTCATCTTTTGTACCATTTACAAGATATGCAGCAACCAACCTCTGAACAAATGGGTAATCTACAGCTCCCTTTTGAGAGACAAGTTTATCACATAATTCAAAAAGTTTTGTAAGAAGACGTTTTTGCTGCGTTTCTTCTTGCTTAAGTATATCTTCCAAAATAGGGTATCCTTGCCATCGTTTCATTAAAGAAATATTTTCTTTAAATACAGATAAAATAAGAAGGTTACGATTAGAAGCTGTACATAAACGGTTACTGTAAGCAGTATGAATAATTTCAATACCAAAACGATGAGATATTAATGATGAAACATTAGGTATAATTAATGAAAGAATTTTATCCAATAGGGTATGGGGTGCGTGACGAATTAATGCAGCCACAACAAAATGACCATAAGCATCAGTAGCATGAGTAGTAAATGAACTCGATACAAGTTTAACAATACGTTCAAGTTGATTTAAAGATGAATATTTTATCATTGACTGTATAACTCGACTAGCACGAGGTGTTTTAGCATAAGTATCAAACTTTGGTTCAATAATTTTTAGTAATTGATCTACCGTTGGATATTTATGTTCGTAACGATCAAGTTTTTGTTGATTTACACTTTTTTTAGCATCATCATCTTTTGATGAATCAGAGGATAAGCGTAATACTTCCCAAAGTCGCATCATCTCACCATATTCAGATTTCATCTTCATAGCATGCTTCTCTGCAGCATTTAAAACTCTTCCTTCTTGTTTTTTAATTAATGCACTCTTTGTAAGTCTTTCTGATTGAGGTAATTTTCGTAACCGTGCATCACGTGCCTCCGCCTTCTTAGTGTTTGTTTGAACCATTACTAAATTACTTGTAATATACACATATACAATTAAAGAAGAAGAAGAAAAAAAAAAGAATAAGAAAGGAGATGGAAAACAAAAAAAAAAAAAAAAAAGCTATATCTTATACAGAATACTTCTTCCCACCAACACCACCATCACCATCACCATCATCATCATGAAGACCAAAACTAATAATACGACGACGACGACGACGAACATTAATAATTACGAAAACAAAAAAAAAAAAAAGCACTAATATATAGAAATAGTATTCTCTAAAGAATAATAATAAAAAAAAAGAACTATAAATTTTTAATAATAGACTTTACACGGTGGCTTAAATCATTTAAAGCCTTGCATTCTAATTCTGCAAGACTTAAATTGCTCCAAAAATTTTCTTCACGTTCAACTATATTTGGAATCTTGTCTGTATACTCGTCTATAGCATCCTCAAGAGAAGATAAAATTACTGAAACTTTTTTCTGATATTCTGAAAGAGTATCTTTGGCTATTTTTAAATCATTACAATTTTTACGTAGAGCTAAAACTGCAGCAGGTGTTGTAATATCTTTTAACTGGCCTTTATCTATCTCAACTAATTTAGAATGAAAACGAATAGATTTAACAGTATCAGTAGCACATATTGCTTTTATTAAAGAATATTCAGCCCAGTATGTCGTCTTTAATTGATTGGCATAGTGTTCCCAATGTTCTCTAAAAGAAATTACAAAATCTTTAGGTATTTCTTTAGATCGTTTGCGTTTTTTAGAGTTTAATGATAAGGAGGATTCACTCTCTTTCGTTATTAAAATAAGTCTTGAGACTAACTCATCACGTGATAAATCTATATTTGGAATTGACTCTAATGGAGAAACATCATCCACCCAGCGAAGAATAGCTTTAATACATGCTCCCCATGTTTCATTTGTATTATTGTAAAGTTCATCAGATATAAAATTTTCCTTTGATACCCTTAATTTGTGCTCCATAATGTATTGATCTAAAGGTTTAAGAGAGTCTACTTCTAAATTATTATTACTGTTGATATTAAAATCATTAGTGGAAGAAAAAGTAGCAGGATGTTTCATTGATTTACCTACAGAGTCGTGGAAAATATAATTATTGCGCTCTAACTCTTCACTAGAAACTCCAAATGATTCTAATACATTTATTATCGAATTCTCAATCCTCCGTAGACGCATGAGAAGAGCAATAAGAGGATCAACAACACTAGCAGGAGCCCCGTGCCGACGTGATTGCTCGTAAGCTAAATTTGAGAAAGTCGCATGTGAAAAAGTTTTTCTTTTTACACAATGTGGGGGTTCATTAACTGAGCACATCACAAAAATTAGGACTGATACCTCTGTTTTTGTTGGGTGACCCTTTATTATTATTATTTATTTAAGTGTCTTTTACCTTAAACTCTACAAAGAAAAAAAAGAGGAGAATACTGATTGTTTTAGAGAGGATGAAAAAAAAAAAAATGTTAGCAGTACTAAAAGAAAGAAAAAAAACAGCAGAGAGAGTAATACTGCTGTTATTTCCACTGGTAATAGAAGGCATTGGCCCTCTCAAAATCCCCCCCCCCCCCCCCCCCCCAAAAAAAAAAAAAAAAAAAAACAGTAAGATTCACATCGGTAGAGTGTAAAAAAAATAAAAAAAAAAAAAATGTAAGAGAGCAAAATAGAGAGGGGCTCGTCATTTTTCACTTACTGTTGAGCCTTTTTTCTTTTTTTTTTGTTGCTGTTGTTTGGACTACATAAGGCGTGGCTCTCTCAATATATTTCAGAACGAAGAACACTGAATTAAAAAAAGAAAACAAAAAACAAAAAGAGGGGGAGGTGGGGGGGAGGGGGTAATAATAATAATAATAATAAACGTTGGCAACAAAAATAAAATAATAATAATAATAAAAAATTTAAACAAGTAAATCGCAGCGTGTATTGTTAAGTGATATTTATTTCCTAAACTTAGTTTTCCTCACCTATAGTATCTAATTCCCCCCCCCCTCTTCGTTCGCTCGTTCAAGCGTCATCCAGTAAAAATAAAATGCAGAAGTAAATAATAATAATAATAATAATAATAATAAAGGTGCATTGCTGCTTTGTTTTTCATATACAGAAACAAAACTCTCACACACACATATATATATATAAATATATATATATAAACGAATAAACAAATAAATATATATATATATACTATCCCTCTCTGTTTTTTTTTTCTTTTTTTTTTTTTTGCTCTCTTATTTTCTTATTTTCTTTTTTTCTTTCACTTTACCACTCTCTGTATATTTATTGCTTCCATTTATTGACACATAATAAAAAGACTAACTACTATTCAAATGATTTTCAGTAGTACAAGAAAATCCAGTGAAAAGTTGTTGCTGACGCGCATTCAGCTGGGACGACTGCGCTGGTGTATTAACAATTTGTCCAGGATTCTTTGAAGAAGTTGCACCGGCCGCACGATCTGCTAGCACTTGTTCCACAGGTGGAATTGGTGTCCACTTTGGGGGTTTAACTTTTTTCTCCATTACTTCTTCAAAATTAATTCCTGTCCAGAAGGGATGGGCTTTTATTTCAGCTGCCCTAATACGGCGATTCGCATCCTTTACGAGTAATCGACTTATTAAATCCTTCGCCTCAGGTGGAAGTTGAACACTGCTGGGAAATCGAAGATCCGAGTAAAGAATATTATCAAAAACTTCTTTCATACTTTTACCATTAAATGGTGTACGGCCACATAGCATACGATATAGTAAAATACCAAATGACCAGAAATCAACAGCATTGGTGTATTCACTTTGTTTTAATACATCAGGAGCAACATAGAAAGGTGAACCAACAAAAGAGTTAGCTCGCATATCCTTATGGGAGGCCTCTGAACCTTCTTTTTCATTATAAAAATCCTTTGAAAGACCAAAATCTGCCAAACAACAATGACCATCACCTGTTAAAAGAATATTTTCTGGTTTTAAATCACGATAAATCACGCTATGTTCATGTAAACATAATATGGCTAAAAAGATTTCTGCCCCATAAAGTTTTGAGGTAAATAAATCAAGTTGTTTCGAAGGAATAGAATTCATATATTTATCTAAATCCCCACCTGGCATATAATCCATAACAAAAAATAACTTATGCTCTGATTGAAAAGTCCAGTAAAGTTTTAGTAAATAAGGGTGATTAATGCGAGATAGTACATTACGCTCAATAAATACATCACGAGAGCGATTATGATCAAGAAGACCTTGTTTATTTACCATTTTCATAGCGTAGTAACTGTTAGTACCCACTCGACGAACAAGTAAAACATGGGCAAAAGAACCTTTACCTAACATATTTATAGTTTCAAAATTTTCTTTTGTTAATTTTTCTTGCTGTGGTAGATTTTTATCATTGTTATTATTATTTTTATCATTATTATTATTCTTTTTGTCGCTTGCCTTATCTACTGACTTTTCATCTTCCTTCTCCTTTTTATCTTTTTTGTCCTTCTTGAACAATTTCATAAACATTTTTGCTTTAGCTTATAAAACAATATATAAATATGATCTGTGTTATATTTTGTATTGAGTAAACTCCTTTGTTTGTTTAAGAGGGGTTTACTCAGGTAATATATATATATATATTTCTTAAAAAAATAAAATGGCCCTCTGAATATAAAATTCAAGAACAACCAAGAAAAAAAAAAAAAAAAAAATAGAGAATGAAAACAGAAAATAAAAATAATAAAAGCAAGATCCTAAAATTTTACATTTTATAAGTAATGTGAACATTTTATTTTTCCTTTCCTTATAAGAATACATATATATATATATATATATATATAGACACCAATCAGATCACAAGGTAGCTAGTAGAAAAGTGGCGGCGCGATGTAGCAAAGAGGGAGAAAATCTTTCTGGTATAAAAAAGGCAATGGTTTCACTAGTTTTGCCCCAACTATAGTAACGTTTCAGAAATACTGCAGGATCTAAGTCTATCAAAAGTATATTATTATTATTATTATTATTATTATTATTATTATTACTAACACCATCAACACCAATATCATAAGATACTTTGATATTTTTATCTGATATAATAGCAAGACGCAAGTCAAGTACAGATATAAGGTAAGAAGTTAGAAACCAACAAAATAATACTATACTCTGCAGATATTGAGATTCATTTAAAAGTAAAAATTTTTTAGACTTATCTGTTTGTAAAAGTTTATCAATTAAAATAATATTACTAGATTTTTTAATTTGTATAAAATTATATGTTGAAAGCATATCTATAGCTTCTGGAAACCACGCCCTAAGGTATCCAATTCCAATATCATATATTAAATCAATATCATTTATAATAAATGATTCTCCTTTAAATGATAAAAATACATCTAAAAAATTTTTTGTTATACGTTTAAAAGATTCAATATTGGAATAAAGTCGATTTTCAAAAAGAGATGGTGGTGCTAAAACTTTAAATTCATCACGTACAAGAGGATGTAAATTTGAAAGTATTGTAGTACATGCATGAAGTGTAGTAACAAAAAAATTTTCAGATGATGTAAATTCCATAAAAATATCTTCACTACTTAAATCTACTAATAATTTAGTATGAGTATACAAATGAGGTAATTTTGCCTTAATTAATACATATTGATGAATAGGAAGAAGATCATCTGTAGAACCTGATTCAATATATGTAGAACCTTGAGGAAATAAAGAAAATGTTTTATCATCAAGGTTTACTTGTGCTAACCTTGCAGAAAGATCAATCTCTTTTGACCATTGTGCTAAAATTCTCAATTTACTTGTAAAAGTATAAAATTTATGTCCTAATTGTTCAATACCATGAATTGCATCTGCATAAGGATCGAAAAGTCTTTCTGTACTTTGTTGTCGAGCGAAATCAACTCCGAGATCATCTAATGTAGTATATTCACGTAATCGTTCAAGTGCTATAGATAATTCTGCATCTTCCTTATCATATGCATGAATATAAAGATTAAATAAAACGTCATGTACATCACGAAGTACGTAATCAAGTATTTTTCTTGCTACAAAAATTTCAGAACTACTATCTGCCATAGCAGTTTCTCCTAGCATTGCAATTACCCAACGTTCTACAGAACGTACAAAAGAAATTATATCTGTCATTGCTAAATCTATATCTCCTACAACTATCGGACGTCCTCGACCATGATGAATACAACCACCATATGCGTTACGAAGATAACACCATCCAAGTTTATTAGAAGCTAATCCGGAACCAATTTCACAACTTTTTCCACATGTACCATGAAGAAAATAAAAACAACGACGAAAAACTTTAAGTGCATTTCTTACAACACCCTGATTACTACAAAAATCAGAAAGTACAGATTGTACTTCTTCCTGTGTTGTCGCACTTTGAAGTCTTTCACGATATATTGCACACGCAACAAACTCCTGCGTTCGTGACTCCTCATAGGCACCACAAAGCAAAGGTTCCCAATGAAAACATTGAAACCAACCTCGTGCATTCATACCAGACTGTGTACGAGTATAATCGTTAGCAAAAAAAACTCTTCCATTATTAGGATGTGATGCACTCCTCCACTCTGCTGAAATACGTGAACCACAAGGCAACGTTACATGTCCTTCACCCATGAAACGACCTTTCTCCCAAACTCCATCAAAAACTACACCACTCCATCTTTCTTTGTCAATACCTTCTTTTATTATTTTTATTGTTGATTCAGAGTTCATTATATCATTAATTTCTTCTTCTTCTTCTTCTTCATCTTCATCATTATTATTATTCTTATTATCATTATTATCATCATCAAATTCTACTTTTTCGTTACTTTTGTCATTATTACGACTATCTACATCATTTATATGTTGACTATGAAATTCTTGTGTTTGCGCAAAATTAACTCCATCTATTAAGGAAGAATTAGTATTTCGACTAGCATGTGAAAGAGAGAATAAGGTCCCTGTATCATGAAATTTACCTTCCTCAAAGAGTCCAATATAGCGATCACCTTTTGAGGTTACAAAGCAACCAAATCCTGAAGGTAAATCATTTTCCCACTGACCAAAATATCGATCACCATTAGCGCAAACAAGTTCCCCCCATCTTTCACGTACAGGAAAAGTAGTCTGAGACCAAATAGAAAACTTAGATAAACGTGTTCTTAAATTTCGTGAAAGTTGTTGTGCTGCAGCGTTATCCTGACGAAGTGATAAAAAACCGCAATACTTATTACCATTAGTATAATCAATACGAGCAGAATTTGCTAAATCTGGACGATTCATTTTCCACTTAGACCAAATAACATAACGTTCAGTTACTAATTTTCCATAACCATCACGACTACGATTTACAAAATCACCAACATAACAATGTTTTCCTAGTGGTGATTGAAGTGTTCCACGGCCATGAGGAATGAGAGTTCCACGATCTATTCGTACTTCTCCAACATATTCATCACCAAATTCCATTGCAATAGAACGTTTTTGCTTTTCTTCTTCTATTAATAATAAAGAATTTTTTTGAGTAATATTATTATCTTCCTCTCTCGGTAATGGAGGGGCTCGACAAACATCTGAAACTGCAGCAATATTTTTTCCACTACTAATATTTCCTTGTAAGTTATATGATGGTAACAGTGGATTCTCATCTTTAACAGGATCTGATTCACCTTCCGAGTCACTAGTCCATCTCCTCATCAACTAAAGGGGATGGGGGAAAAAGAAGAAAAAATAAAATAAAAAAACATATTTAAAAAGTTAAAAAATAAAAAAAAAAACAATAACTATTTTAGAAAAATATTTGCAATTGAAATTAAGAGAAAAAAAAAAATAATTCAAGCTGCGTATAATTCATCCTCATACCTTTTTTTTTTTTTTTTCACAACTTACTTTTCTTCTTCTTTTTCATGAGTTTGCATTTCTTCTTGTTCTTCATCATCATCCTCCTCCTCTTCTTCTTCCTCTTTTTCATTACTAGTAGTATCATCATCATCATCATCATTCTCATAATCCCCCTTTTCAATGACATCTATGATTTTCTGACGAACTCTATAATACTCTGTAGTCTCATCCTTATCACACCACCGCTGATCATCGTCTTCATTTTGATACCAATTAGGAACATATAATAAAAGTGATAAAACACTTCCAGCAGCTAAGCCGTAGGGTACAAGATAAATACGCTCCATCACGTATCCACATAAAAGTGAAAAAAAGAGAGAACCATAAACTATTTTAGCTGAATTTCTTAATACCATTCTCTGATCCTTTAATGACATTGGAGAGAAAAGTCCAGCAACCCACTTTGCAAATGGATGCATGCAACGACCTTGAGAAGAACTTTCCATTACTAAATTTTACTCTTCCACCACCCTTACTATCACTAAAAATAAAAATCATTATTAGTAATAGTTTTTTCAAAATAAGAAGAACAAAACAAATAAGAATAGATAATTAAAAAAAAAAATATATATATATATTTTTTTCGATATTTTGTAATCTATAAATGTAAATTAAGATAATTCCTCAGTCTACTTTCATGTGATTTAAATCAATTGCAGAAACAGAAACACGTACTATTTGATATAAAAAAAAAAAAAGAAAAAAAAAACTCTACACACACTCTTTGAATTAAATACAACGATACTTCTCATAGTAGCTTCCGAAAAGAGTAATCCAGTGAACAAAGGCAGTAACAGCATATTGTTGAAATGATATATCTGCTAAAACAGAATCTCCTAATGTTTCCTTAATTACAGGATTAAATACAAAATCTACAAAAACACTATCTGTATTATTTTCATCTATAAATGGTTTTTTACGCATTAAAACTGCAGCAAAAGTTAAGGCCAAACTCCTTAATGATACACCTGTAGTTTCTTTATGAAGTAAAAGACCCCAAGAAAGGTCAACAATCCAAAGAATTATACCTCGTAGATATGGTGGTAATAATCCTAAATAAGATATAGGTTCAGTAGAAATTAAAAAAGAGTCAAAAATATTAAAATTAACTTCAGCTAACCAAATTAATATTAATCCCATAAGTACATCAGGTTTAGAATTTGTAAGTGCTTCTGGAAGTTTAGTTGCAGCATTTGGGAAACATGACATACTACTAACTGCAACAACTGTTGTAGGTAAAATACTACCTGGAAGATATCCTGCAGGTTGTGCAGAAGAGTGAGGTAATTCAAAATTTTCCAAGGCCTTCTTTGGTAAAGAAGATCTATATGTTCTAAGTACTTCAGCAAAATCTATTTCTTCTTCTAAAATTTCTTTTATTCGTGTAGCTTCTCTCATTACTTCACGATTTCTATTCTTATGAATTACAGATTTTCCTATTAATAAATTAATTACATCCTTACATATTAAACCTTGTTGACGTATAAACTGATGTTTTAGTAATTGCAACATTAAAGGACTAAAATACGTACCTAAAGGTGAATCTTTAACAGTAAGAGTTAAACATTTAGGAAATCCCACACCAAATGGTTTTTGTTTTGGAGATAAAACTGTAAAAGTAACAAAAATTTTTATATAATTATCTACGCTAATAACAATAATTTGTTCAAAAGTTGAAAATTGTTTTCTTGGAGGAGATTTTAAACTAAAATTAAAGGCAGCAGTTTCACCTCGACGGATAATTTGTTCTATACTTTTTGTACAACCAAGATAGTCACCAGAAACAACTTCATTATCAATAAATGTGTAAACTTCACCAATTTTAACTCCACATTTGATATTTCCATCATTTCGAACAAAAACATTTGATGAAAAATCATGTGCATTTGCCTCTTCATTATCTAAATTAATATTACCCACAAAACAAAAATGACAATTACTAAAAGAAATTGATGGAATATTTCCATTATAATCTGAAAAAGCTTGACGAAGTTTTTGATGTAGTGAAGGATCATCATAGTTAATTTTTAATTTCTCTCCAACATCAGATGCCTCTAATTCAGAAAGTAATAAACGTAATGCCATTGATTGACACTTATAAATCCATTCACTACTACTATTTAAAGAGAGTTTCCTAATATTTAATATAGCCTCCTGAGAAACTTGTGCATGACCTGACAAATAAGCAGCAATAAAAACATTTAGATGTACTGAACTAAATTCATTTAATTTTTCCATAGTTTTTTTAATATCCTTTGAGGTTGATGGAGGAGGTTGAGTATGAGCATTACTTCCACGCGCTGAAGAGAGAAGTAATTCTAAATCATTACTTGTAATTCCCACATAATCTACAAGGAGAGGCGTCATTGCATGAGTTGCAACACCAACGTTTACAGGCAAAGAATGCACATCTTGCATCTCAATTTTTTATTTTTTATTATTGGTAATATTGCAAGAGAAGGAGGATGGGGAAAAAAAAAATAAATAATAATAAGGAACCTTCGGGCAGAGAGAGAGAGAGAGAGAGAGAGAGAAAGAGAGAAAGAGAAAAGTCAAACGCATTATTATTTTTGGCTCCAAAACTTAGTGATAAATATATTTAAATATCTTTTAAAAGACTATCTCATAATATTGAATCTTAATAAAGAAATGGGATAAATAATAATAAAAGATAATAAAATAACAATACAAAAAATATGGTATATAAAAAAAAAATATATATATATATATATATAAAGTCAGGCCTCTGCCAATAAGTAATTATTTTTATATTCTACTTCTCACAATAAACTAAAAAAAAAAAAAAAACCCTTCTTTTTACCCGGTACTATTTTTTTTTTTTTCCTTTTTTTCCTTTTTTTTTTTTTTTTTTATACATTTAAACTAATATAACGCTAAGAGTTCTGGAGAAAGGGTGTACAAACAAAAATAATAATAATAAAGAAAGGAACAAAGTAAAGTTTCGGTATTTTTTTTTTTTTTAACCATTTTCCTCCGTCTTCATCATCTTAACAATTTCAGCACTTAGGAATGTCACACACTCTGAGAAAGTAATAAGTTGATTTCCAAACGGATCAATAAGCTCCATTACAGCCATCACATCTTCATTTGTTTTATGATTATCAAGACTCTTCACAATAGCAGAAAACTCCTGTGCGTTAATAATACCATTACGATCTGTGTCATATTTTTGAAATATGGAGAGGAAACGAGAGAGAAATTTCTCATGTCCCTCTAACTGAAAATCCAAAAGAATACGAATGAGATCACAATATTGAAGTTGAACTTCTTCACTAATCTCAGGCTCGTGTCCACGCTGCAAGGCACGACGTCGACGGGGTTGAGACATTTGCCGCAAGTGATCTCTTACTCTCATTATAATTGAAACGGCATCCTCTGTATTATACATATATTTAATAATATCAACCCATTCATCTTCAAGAAGAGTACCAGTAATCTTTTTTTGTACAATACGATTAATTTCTGTATCACTTTTAGATGGTCTTTTACCTTTTACATAAACACGAAGTAACTCATGAACAGTTTCACGTACTTGTCTTTGAACAAAACGAAATTCTTCATCAATTTCATTTCTTAAAATTTTTCCAAATACTGCTACATCATTTTCTTCAGTACAATATTTTTTTATTCCATGAATAATTGCAGTAGCCCAGTCAAGGATAATATGTTTTAAACCATATCTTTGATTTAAATAAGTATACATATGTTGCTCCATTGTTTCACGAGGTAAGTGACTTTCAGAACATTTTATGTCATATTTACTTTTAGATGCATATATATCTTCAATTGTACTTTTAAGTTGTTTTAGTGTTAAAACTTTATTACCAAATTGTGGTAATTGCGAGCGCGATGGTGAGGCTTGAGGACGATCTGCTGAAACAGACAAACGTCGTATTGCAGTTTCTGATATATTATTTATATTACACCCTGGTGTAGTCTCAGAAAGACGTAATTTTGTTTGCAGTCGTTCATTATCTGTTCGAAGACGTGCAATTTCTTCTTGTAATTGAGATATCTCTGATTCATCCACAGTTGTACCCCCACCACGTCCACTGCTACCATTACTTACTTGACCCATAAGAGATTCAATTTCGTGAATAGCATCTTGCATATCTTTTTTCATAATAGCAATACGTTCATTTTTATCATCTGCTATATGACGCCAAAGACGATCATAACGTTCCAAAAGATTTGTTTGTGCTTTTAAAATAGTTTTAAAAACTTGACCAAGTGCGTTATCTTTTCGTGTAGCTGCATGAGAAAGTTCATCAAGACAATATTCATAAAGAACTTTTTTAGCTTTAAGTGTTTCACCTTCACGAGTATCAGTGTCAACTCCTACATCTGTTAAAGAATTAAGATGTTGTACAACATTTGAAACGTAAGAATTAAATTCGTTTTGACTAGAAATATTTCCAGATATACCTGTAACCATTGAGTAAAGTTCTTGTATTTTTGATGTATCTTCACTGTTCCAAGAATGAGAATTTGAAGATAAAATATGTTGTTGTTGTTGTTGTTTTTCCTTAAATAAATTAGACTGATTTGGGTCTACATATATTGAAGTATTTACCATTTCTTCTTTATTAAAAGGAGGTGGTGACACATCTTTACCTTCATCACTGTTTTCTGCATCTTCAAATGTTTCCATTAGAGAAGTTCCATTAAAACTTTCTAAAGATTGCATAGCAACAATAATTTCATCCTCCTCACTTTCAAAAGGTAAATCAATGTAAAGGTGTCGTAAAATAACGAGGCCATATAACCCACGCATAATAGTACTTAATCCTGTTATAGGATTATCCGATATATCAAGGTATTCCAGTTGTCGAATACAAGATAGATCCACTGGTAAACCTGTTAATTTATTACGTGATAACTTAAGTGACTTTAATCGTGGCATCTTTGCCAGTAAAGGAAGAATTGGATCTAATGATTCCAATAGAAGTCCCTCCAAATTCAACTCTGTCGCCCGTATATCAGCATTAATAATACTTTCCGCTCGAGATACTGCCATTATAGTAGTTCTCTTTCTTAACAAAACAAATAAATAAAATAAAAAGAAACTTTTCAGAAAATAATAATAGTTACAAAAAAAAAAAAAGTAACAAATAAATAAAAAACATTACCATTAGATACCAATAAAAACATTATATATAATGTTTTTTTTTCTTTTCTTTTTTTTTCCAACTGATAAATATTTTTTCTGTTATGATGCTGTTTCATGCACATCCCCAACTGTTGGTGGCTCCTTCGCCACATAAAAGAAAAGTGGCACTGATGATTGAACTGTAATACGGCGTCGACAAAATGGACAAATTGCCCCATGTGAATTTGACTTAATCCACTCTGAGAGACATTTCCAACAAAATATATGCCCACATAAAGTTGCAGTTGGTTGCTTTCTATTTCCTAAGCAAAGCATACACTTTCCTGATGCTTGCCTTCCATCATCAGCGTCGCTATCATCGTCTGATTCATTATTATTATTTTTATTAACTCCACCTTTCTTTATTTGACGATCTTCTTCTTGTGTTTCTCCCCCAGTGTTATTAAGTGCCTCCCGCTGCCGCCGCACTCGCTGCTCTTCTAAATACCGCCACAGTCGAACTAACATTTCAAGTAAAATAATAATTCCAAGTGAGAAATAAGTGTGGGGGGCACCATCGTCATTTTGTAATTTACGGGATGGGACGAGGCTCAAGTAACGTACTCTGAGGAGACGATGGGCGAGGGTTCCATATGTTTCAAAGAGAAAAAGTAACATCATTGTACATTTTTGTATATTCGCAATAACATCATGAGGTGGAATTGCAGGAAATGCACGTACGGCAAAACGAAAAAGAGCAGCAGGCTCTAAAGCAAGTAATAATGCAAGTAAAAGTTTTCGTGTTGTACCAAGTAAACGAGCTGGATTACCATGTGTTACAGGAAGTAATTCACAGAACTCCTCACCAAGTGTTTGCCCACGAAGGAGAGAAAATAAAAAATATAAACCTTTTGCTAATCTTCCCAATTGAGCATCGTAACGGTTAGTAAAGTGGGCACCAAAGACTGCAGTTACTAAATCAGTTAAAGGACGAGTTAAATGACAATCAAGAATATGTTCATCCTTGTAAAGAGAACGTAATATATACGGTGCAGTCGCTGGTTGCATTAAATTCCCCAAACCTCCCTCTTGCAAAAAGAAATTAAAAAAAAAAAAAGACTCACTTACTCACGAACTCCTTTTACTAAAAAAAAAAAAAACACACACACACACAAAATGAAATAAATGAATAATTTTTTACCTTCTAACTTATGAATTAATAATTTCAAATAGAAATTACATATAAATAATCAAAAAAAAAAAAAATAATAATAATAGTAAGAAAAGAAAAAAAAAGATCCAAATCATTAAGATAAATATCTATATTATATTTATATTTTGTATATTATTACTTGGTTTATATTTAAATATATAAATATCAAAAATAGTAATATAGGTAGTAATAGCAATAAACGAGCACACATACAGATTCACACACACGCAAAAATACATATATAAATGTAAATATATATATATATTTATTTATAATAGCAACATAAATAGTTTGTAAAAAGAGGTAAAAAGAAAGAAGTTGAAGTCTGCTTTTTTTTTATTTTTTTTATTTTCTGTTGAAATATAAGTAGTGCAGCCCTTTTGCGCCAACAACAAAAGGCACAACAAGACATAATAATAAAAAAAGAAAAAAAAAAAAAAAAAAAGACGTAATTACGTATAAATAAAAACTGATTTCAAGAAAGAAAGAAAGAAAGAAAGAAAGAAAGAAAGAAAAGAAGAAAAAATATATATATCCGAATATCTCCTTCCTCCTTCACAATTCTTCATTAGCCTCCACAACAACCTCTATAGTTGATGTTGGTAGTGGAGAACTTGTTGTTAGGTCAGGAACTATAGAAGTTTGAAGTTTTGATGTTGGAATTGACATACAGAGTGATTCTTTTATGTTTTTCAAGCATCCACCTTTATTATAGTAATTTATTCGATTAACACTTTCACGTGTTTCTTCAACAGTTGTCATATTTCTAGCAACTAACATTGTATGATATGCTGTTAGGGGGGCGACTAGACAAAATACTAAAAGAGCTAATAATACTAATATTGGTTCTATAAAGTGTGTCTCTGCAATCGCTAAAAATAAACTATTTTTCCCTTCATTCCTCACATCTTGTGATATTTCCCTAGCCCTTATAACAATACTTTCAATACCACCAATTATTATAGTACATACTAAACTCAGTGCAGACCATAAAAAAAACCAATAAAATCGGTAATTTCGTTCTCCAACACATGTCCCAACCCATGGACAATGATGATCTCTTCGAGCAATACAAACATCACAAAATCTACAATGAATAGCTCGCAGTGGTCGATGATGATGACACGCATAACACCACTTACGCTCTAATCGCACCTCATATTCTGCTCCATTGTTATCAAAATATTTAATAGATTCTAATAAAGGTTCATGTGGGGCTGCATTTGTTGGGGGTTCTGCAGATTTGGGGCAAATGCCAGGATCCATGGTGGAGCAGCGCCACATAAAGGCAATTGTTACTAATGCAATGAAACCACAAATAACTCGGGCAGATAATACGCATGTGAAGATAATAAATAAAATAGAGCTAATAATAATAAAACTTCCTGTTGAAAGCATAAAAATATAATCTGGTCCAAGGCAAATGGCACCTCTACAAAAGACATATATATTGCCTATACGTTGGAAATACCAACAACATTGCATATTTTTTTTTTTTTTTAAATTATTACTTGTTTTATTTCACTTTTACTGCTGACACCTTTTCTCCATCAGCACACGGCAAAAATCTAAGAAAAGTCCAAAGAAAGAGACACAAAAGAACAAAAAAAAAAAAAACATATATATATATATATATATATATATATATATGTATATATTCTGAAAATGTCTCATGACCAACAAAAACAAGAAAAAATAAATAAATAAATAAATCAAGCCACAAAATAAAAAAAATAATAATAACAAACAATACAAGAATTAAATATATAATAAGTTAAGGAGAAGAAAATATAAATTCATCACTTCTTTCTATACTATTTTCTTGAATACCATAATAGTTACAGAAGTGATTACCCATGTGATCACGATCTAACCATTCTAAAGGAAATATACGCCGTACACGAAAACCAGCTTTAATAAGACTTGCTTCCATATTTACAATTTGATGCACGGTCCAGGGTAAACATATAACGTATGGTTCTATATTCTTTTCACATTCTTCTTGTTTTGTAGTAATTTGTTGCATAAGTTCTCTCAGTCGTTCCCACCCAGCACGTGCCTCATCTTTTGAAGCAGAGAATGTTGTAGGCGCATAAACACAACGAAGTTCAAATGGAATTAGAAATTGCATTACATAATTACGCCAATTTATTGATGTAGTTGCTGGATATAAAAGTGGAGGTTCTCCAGGAGTACGCAGAATATCAAGAAAACGATGATGTACGGCTAGAGCTGGAAATGTATTTTCTCTTAGTGGAAATAAAGCTGCTGGTACAATTTTATCAATTTTTTCAAAAGGAATACTTTCCATCATAACAGCATCACATGCGGCGGCGGCAATTCCTACTTCTGTAAAAAATTCTCGCTCCCCTACCTGTGGACACGGGACTGTTAAGACAATTATATTTCCATTTGGTGATACTAATTCTACTGCTTTTATTTCATAATATTCTGATTATTTTGTATTAGGACGCAATACACAAGGAGGAGGAAGTAATCCCTTGTATGCTACTGGTACCTCTGTTAACATATGTTGTTCTGTTATATTACGAAATCACTCAATAATTTCAACTCGACTCATAGGACACCAATATACCAAATATATGTAAACTAAAGCATCTACATTTACAGAAGCAAAAGTAAGTAAAATTAAAAAAATAGCAATAATAACACCTAATCTTCCCATTCTTTGATACATAGTGGCTACATGAAAAGTTTCTAACACTTCTGTGACAAAACGTTCCCGTTGTATAAATTCAGTAAAATTATTACATTTTTGATTTTTTATTCCTAATTGTTCTTGGTTATTCATCCATTGTTTAATTTTATGAAATTCTTCATCTACTGCACGATTAGTAATCCAAGAACGCCTTCCTAGAAGACATCTTATACCATTAATTGAACGAATAAAAAGAATATGACTTATTATTGGTAATTGAAGCCATGGAGATCCAGGTAAGGGTTCATAACTTTCCAAAACGTTATAAATTTCTTTTTTTGGTATATATTTCTTATGTTTGTGACGTCATGTTACCATGAAAACTTCAGCGTGAAGAATTTGACATGCCTTATCAAAGCGTAATTTCTTTGGGAATGTCTGTCGATAGACATCGCCTAATGCTTTCATGAAAGGCAACACAGCATTCACCTAAAAAATAAAATAAAAAAAACAAAGAGATAGTAAAAAAGAAAAAAGGAATAATATTAGAAGTTTCCCCTTTTTTTTTTTTTTATTTTCTTTTTTTCTTTGCTGAGGGGTAGGAGAAGAATTTATTTTAGTATTAGAGAAATAAGTAATTAAAAATTTATATTTAATAATAAATAATATATACAGAAAAAAAATTACTTTAATAATCATATTTATATATCTAATCTCCATATTTTCCAGGAGAACCTTTTAAAACAAGTGCTAAAGGAAGTTCCGGTAACTCTTTTGGAATTTCAGATGATGTAAATTGTCCTGTTTTAGGATCAAATCCTGGTGGTAACTCATATGGATCTCTCCATTTTTCTCGAATTAAACTAAATTTAGAAGAATAAAAAGAAATAAGAAAAATAGATGGCGTAATTAAAGCTAAAAACATCAATGCACTAGTAAACTTATTTTTTTTTAATGTTTCACGTATATGTCGTTGAGCTAAAGGTGAATTTACATCAGCTACTTTTTCCAAAAAAGATTTTTCAATCTGCTGCTGCTGCTGTTGCTGTCCATTACTTGTATTCATTTTGTTTCTATTATTTCACCTCTTCATATATACAAATATATAGCTAAAATTGCCTTAGCTTACAAAAACAATCTCCCTTCTTTCTATTACTCTAATAATATTTTTTTAATTTCCAAAAGCATTAAAAGAAGAAGAAGAAGAGGAGGGGAAAAAAAGGATAAAAATAAAAGAGAAAATAAAATATATGATATACATAAAGAAGAAAGGGGAAAAAAAAAAAAAAAAAAATGTCTTTTCATGCCGTTAATTGTGTACTTGTTCAAAAAGAATAGTAAAAAAAAACGAAAAGCAAAACAAAAAAAAAAAAATTCTCCTATCCTTTCTTTTCCCGATACACTTGAATTTCACCAACGTTATCGTCCCCACCAATATTGTAATGTTTTAATCCAAAATACTCTAACCACCCATTTTTACGCTGCGTCATATATAAATCATAATCTTTTTCATTTCGTCGTGTCCAAATAGATTTCTTTGCCCTTTCAAGCCAATTTTGTCCTGCTACATATCGTACATAAAGTGGACTTAAATATGTTGGGGCAATGACAAATGTTGTAATTGCAATCATAAAACACATGAGGGTGCGGTGGGCGGAGCGGAGGCCGGCGCGTTGAATGCTGTTTTTTAATTTTCTCCTCGGATGAAAAAAGTTTTCGTGCGTTGTGGCCCCGCCTGCCGTCTCATACCCACCGGGGCGCGCCGTCGTCCCTGGAGCCTTATTCTCCATTCCTACCTTATACTATGTTTTAAATGATAATAAATAAATAAATAAATAAGAAAAATAAAGAAATAGAAATATATCAATCAGAAATGAAAAAAAAAAAAAAAGGAAGGATGTAATAGGGATTATTAAAAGCAGACAAAACACACCTTTTTTTTTTTTTTTTTTTTCCCCTTATTTATTGAATTACTCTCTATAAGTATTAAAAAGCAATATAATATTATAAAATAATCTGAAGAAAACCAATAAATTGACAATAATTCTAAAAATAAAACCCCCAATTATATTAATAAAATATATATATATATATATATATATATATATATATATATATCTATTATTAATTTTTTTTTCCTTCTGTTTTTTTTTTTTTCTTTATCTATAAATCAACTACCCCCGTCAAAATATATATATATATTCCTTATAGCCAAAACATTTTTATTATAAACTGATATACACATGCTAATGTGAAAAAAATAAGAGTAAATGTAATTACTTCAGTAAGACTTACACCAAACCAATCACAAAGATATTGATCATAAAAAGAAGGAATACGCCACCATACTTGTAAAACAATACAATGACGAGAAACACCACGTACATTTATATAATTCGGTTTTGAGAAGTCACTACAGTTAAGTAAATTTTTACTTTTATAAAAAATACAATGTCCCATATTTCCCTTAGTTACATCATTCTTTTTTTTAATTTTATCACTCTTAATAGTCTCTTTAATTACAAGAGGACGAAAATTTATTCGATGCAAAGGTGAGACAGACACACGTCGACCACCTTCAGTAATAATAGCTTGACCTTCCAATAGAGTTTCACCACATGACACCCAATGTCTTGACTTATGCATATTTATATTATTTTTTTCTTCTTCATCATCTTCACCTTCAGTTAATGTTAGTATTGGAGATTCCATCATAGCAGTTACAGTAATACCAACATGAAGTGATGCTGCAATAGAG
Organism: Trypanosoma avium; assembly: GCA_030849755.1. NCBI lineage: Eukaryota > Euglenozoa > Kinetoplastea > Trypanosomatida > Trypanosomatidae > Trypanosoma > Trypanosoma avium. The sequence continues at coordinate 124,555 of JASANY010000910.1, read as the reverse complement.
AGATTAAGTTTACAATCTGTAAATGTAACACGTGTGGTGGGACCACAATGCCATCGTTCCTCTGTAGTTAATTCTGTAAAAATATTATTTGTACTTGTATCAAGAAGTAATTCTGCAAATTGATTAGAAGGAAAAATACGATAAAGTTCAAAGTTTGAAGCACCCTCTGTAGGTGAATGTCGTACAAGACCACTAACCCCAACACTTGGTAAAAAACATGAGACCAATAATTCTGTATCAGAATCACTATTTTTACTATTAATATTTGTAGTAGTAGTTTTTTGTGGAAGTTTAATTCGAGTAATACGGGATGGGTGTCCAGTTATGGGATCTAAATTCTCTAAAAGAATTGCACTTATAGTAGTATCTATTGCAAGAACATATAATAACTGTACGGAGGCTACACTTGTGTAACGAGGCAGTAACCAACGACGGGCTACACCTAAAGAAAGAATAGGAGAATCAACAATAACTGTAAAATTACCTTTATACCAATGTGCTATTAAAACATTAAGTGTACCTGTAGAACTATCACTACATGTATATAATATCTGAATAACACTTGCAGTGGATACTGGTGTTTTTGATATTCCTTCCATTATTGTAGTATTTGTACTAGAATAACTATTATTAGTAATAATATTACTATTAGTAGTAGAAACAATTATAGAAGATGAAGATAAAACAACTGATGAAACATCTTTCATTCCATTTCGTAATACTGGAGGTGTATGTCGACATTTTGTGACAATTTCTCCAACTACTGCAAGTGAATTATCTATGAACTCTGGATAATTTATTATATTTGATTGTTGAAGAAGAAGAGCAATACGAAATTCTATGCCATTAACTCCATATAACATATACCAATCAAGAACTGAACGAATCTCACTATAAATTAAAACATCATGTGCATCTGTTGACACCTGATGTGTAAAATTCCGTGATCCATCTAAAGTTTCCAAAAATAAAAGTGCGTTAGAAACTGGTAAAAGAAAGAAACCATAAAATAAAATATTTATTACAAAACGCACCATTATATCTAATTGTATATCTTAAGTTTTTTTTGTTCATAATAATAATATTAAAAAAAAAAAAAAGAGAAAAAAAAAAATTTTTTTAGAGGTTTTACTTTTAATAGAATAATAAAATAAATTCAAAAAAAAATAAAATAAAATCAACAATTATTAAATAAGAAAAATATCTGCATATATTACACAAGAATTCAAAAAAAAAAAAAAAAAAGCCAGAAATATATACTTTTTTGTTTCTTTTTCTTTCTATCTCTTCTTCTTCAATTTCTCCTGAAGTACCTTCTCACAGCAAGAAGGATCTGGACAATACCACTTAGTAGTAGACAAAGCAAGATATTCTTTAAGTGTTTTATCTTCAATTTCTAAACACGCACAGTGATACCAGCCGTGACAGGCAAAGCACCGCACCACCCCCTCCCCACCCTCCGTCACACTCGCTGGGCAACACTTTAAAGTATTCGGTGGAAATCGTGGGAGTTTTAATTTTCCCTCGTGTAATTTCACACACGCCCCACACCAATACACACCGCCCGCAGGAACTATTGAAGAAGTGTAATTAACTCCACACATCCCACACGGGGTGCCACGCTGGTGGGTTTCAATATCTTTTTGTTTATAACTCTTTAGGTGCAATTGCCCCTCCCGCTCACTGCTGCTATTGTTATTACGGCGATGTTCTACTGGGGCTAACTCTTCCACAGCATTTTCTAAAAGTCCATTCTTGCCACCCGTCTCATTGTGAAATGGAGAGAAAATTCCAGCAGCAGGATCCATGTACACAAAAGAAAGCCCTAAACAAGAATAAATAAAAAGAAGAAAAAAAAAAAATAAATAATAATAATAATAAGAGAATGATATATAAAAGAAAATATCGGATGGGAAAAGATGATCATCATTTTTATTTCATAATTGAATAAAATGTTGTCAAGTGACCAATAATAAAGAAAAAGGGGAATTTTTTTGAAGTAGCTCACTGTCGTTCCTTTTTTTTTTTTTTTTTTTCTTACTTAGTTTTCCATATTTATATATATATATATTTTTTTTCTTTTTCTTTTTTTTTAATACAGATATAAATATATAAATATTTCCAATCATTCTTCTTTCCTGTGTTGCTTACTTTCACTCTCTTTTTACTTTCACATTAGGATTTTGTTGGGAGAGCAGAGTGAATTGTTGTACCGCAACGCAAGCAGCGGAAGGATCCTACCATTCTTGGATCAAGCAAACGACTTTTAATACAATAATAACAATATAAGTGACCACAATTAGAGCGTTGTGCTATAATAGGCCTCTCATGACAAGCACAGCAAACATTTTCACTCATTGCTAGGGCCCCTGATGGAGCTGTAAAAGCTTGCATCGAACGCATTAATCGACTTAAATAACGTCCAAGATTTAGTACTGCTAAGAAAGAAGACCATGTTTGCCATGAAACGTGTTGATTTAAATACATTAAATTAGCGAGTCGTTGCATCTTTTGACTTCCATATACCAATCTTAAAGAAAGAAGACGTTCTACCAAAGTTCTATACTGAGCTGTGGCGAGGAAATGTAATGTATTAAGTAATGAAAGAAATGCCCAAGTACTAGAAAGTACTCGAATAGATTTTGCTAACTTCGCCTTAAGAGAGTTTGGATTTGCACGCTCCCAGTCTTCTTCCAATGATTTTCGCTGCAATTTACGTACAAGATATGGGACCAGAACACTTAAAATAGCGTGAATAAATAATCGAAATCGTGTGGGGGCTAAAGAAGGTACGAGTTGTACTACAGATCCCTGTCCAATTTCTTGTGCTTTTGCTTCATCTCGAAAAACTAAATTTTGTAATCGATCTCCTATAGATTGTGCTCGTCTCCAGGTGGAGCCCCAGTAGAGAATAGTATCTAGGGCGAATACAAGTTCATCCTGATACGCGTACCTAAATGACTGAAGACTTTCTAAATTAAAAATTTCAAATAAACTACCACGTAAAATTTCAGCAACTTCATCTTGAGTTTGTAATGCAACAAGTTGAAATACACGTAATACTCGACTTTCAGGAAGTGTTGTAAAGGCACGAGATGTAGGAATTACTCCCTGCTGTTTTACAACAGTAGCCAATGGAAATTGTGCTGCTGCAGTATCTGAAATCCAAGACATATCCTATATATCTGTAAATATTATTTTTTTATTTATTTTAGTTTAAAGAAAGAATAATTATTTTTGTGATTTTTCTTCCTTTCTTGCGGGAAAGCAAAATTAGTAAAGAACAAAATTCTAAAAAAAGGATAAAACTATTCTATTTAAAAAATAATAATAGTCAAATAAAATTAAAAAAAAAAAAAAAAAATTCTTGAAGCAAAGAAAACAAAGAAAGAAAGAAATATTCATAGATAACCATTTATTTATTATTATTATTTTTCTATTAACTAATAAAAGAAGTACAGCACAGTGTAAAAGACCCTATAAAAGCAAAAAATACAAAAAAAAAAAAAACTAAAAAAAAAAAAGAAAAAAAACTTCAGTTTATACTGGATTGAAGAAATTCTGAAATGGCATTCATTGGATTTAATCGCCCCATAAGTTGACGATCAAATATTACTTCAAGTCGACCAATACCTTCTTCTCCTTCTGATTTTAGTGACCTGTACTCATTTACTTCTTCTGAACGACTTACTTCTAAAGTTTGTTGAAGAACAATTTCTATACAAGCCATTTGTTCATGTATAGCTGTATTACTTGTTTTTAACTCTTGTAATGCTTGATTAAGTTTTTCTACTACTACAGCAACCTTTGAAAGTGAAGATTGAAGTCGTTCCTCTATATTTTGAATATTACTTTCTATATTTTCTTTTATTGTTTCACGGTATTTATCACTTGTTACTCGACCACCATCAACCATTTTTTGAATATCATTCATAGTTGTATTAAGAATTACAGCAGTTTCTTGATGCTTTAATTCTGTTTTAGAATTAATAAGATTTTTCATTTTTTCAAAAATATCATCCATATTATTATCTGAAGTTTTTAAAATATTTTGAAAAGCTGTAACTAAATGGGATTCACCACTTGTAAGTTGCATAGATTCTGATCTATGTCTTTTATTCTTAATATCATTTGATGTTTCTTTATTTGATGATGGAGTTAAATTATTTTCACTAACTCCATTTTTCCTGCGTTCTCGCTTAGTATCAAGTGTATTAACAATCCATGATCGAATAGTAGATTGTTTAAAAATATTAAGTTGATCTATATTCATAAAAAGTACAATAGTATCTTCACCAGCTTCACGATTTAAAAGTGCTTCAAGTTTAGTTGGAAATTCATCAAGACGAAAAATAATACGTCCATCTTTTCCTAAAGTTACAGAACGTATAGATTTATATGGAATAGTAACATTATCTGCATTAGCAGAAGTTATAAGAATAATAAAATAATTTAAAGTAAAAAAAGAAATAGTTTGTTCTGATATCATTGTATGAGCTACATCTACACGATTTAATGAAAAAGATAAAATATCATCACGATTTTCATTAATTTCAGAAAGTAATCCTATCATTTTTTCTAATAATGTATTATCATTAGGTAATTGACGAATACCATCTAAAATATGAGAACGAAGACGACTACCTAAATGTAATAAAAGAGATTTATTATGACGTGAAACACGAAATAATAATTCAACACATTGAAGTTGAAAGAAAACATCAACACTTAGAGCACAACAATCTGCTAAAAATTTCCAAGAAGTAATACGTTGTTTATTTTGTTTAGATCCTTTTACTAAATTAATTAAAGCTGTAGCTGCTGCACGTTGAGTTAAAAAATTAGCTCTTGCTTCTTCTACATTACGTCGGTACATATCATCTAACATATTTGCTAATTCTATCATAAAAAGTTCTCCACATATATCTTTAATATTATCACCATCACATAAACTTCCAATAACTTGAAGAAGTTCTACAATTGCCTGACTATGAATAGGGAAAGCACGAAGATCTACTGCCCCACGAAATACACCTCGTAATGTTTGTAAAAGTACACTATTTGTACTAAATGCTTCTATACCTTTTTCAAAAGAAGCCTCATTATGTGCAAAACCTTCTGAAAAAAGTTTAAATAATGCACAAAAAGCATTACTATCCCGTGCTGCAAGTGCTTCCTCCGCACGAAGAATAATAAAAGAAACTTCTTTAAAAATACTTTGAACTTCAACATCATCTAAATTTTCTGGGCGACGCAGAATGGCATCCACAGCCCCAGAGAGAGCACCAAGGGGTTGTGCAATAATATCATGCATATTAATACGATTTTTGGTAGGTTGTCTTGACTTCATTATGAATAAAGTATACTTGTCTATAATATTTTATCTTATCTCTTTCTTTCTCTCTCTATATATTATTGTTCCCCCCCCCCCTTATAAGGTTTGTCTTTGTAGCAATAATAACTCTTTTTCTGTTGTTTCAGCTTCTTCGTTTTACGAAAACTCAGTCGCTCAAAATTTGTTTTTTTTTTTTTTCTTTTTTCTTTTTCTTGAGAAGGAACTTTCAAAAAAGAAAAAAAAAGAGGGAAAAAAGAAAGATTTTCTTTTTTCTATTTTTATTTTACAAGAAAATTTATTTAGAGAGGGGAATTAATTAAAGAATAAATAAGTAAAGAAAAATAAAAAAGTTTCCTATTTATGATAATAAAAAATAACAAAAAAAAGAAAAAAAAAAAAAAAAAAGGAAACACAAGAAAGTTTATTTTTGAGATTTCATTTCTCTCACTTCATTTTTTTTTGTTTTTTGTTTTTTTTTTCGTCTCTGGTTTAGTTTGGTGCGCAAAATGCAACTATTCATAAGTGCCGAATGAGAATATATATATATATATATTCTTCTTTTTCGTATATTATTATAATGATATTAATATTAATCAAAAGTTATTAAAGTAAGGAGATTGTAGGCAAGCTATATATTTATTCATTTATTTATTTTTATTCTACTTATTTCAAAAAAATAAAAATAAAAATAAAAATGGAGAAAATTACGCAGTGTTAGATCGTAAGACAAGACGACGACGTTCTTCTTTTGCTTCTACTCGAATAAGTAAAAAAGCAATAAAAACACCAATAATTAAACCTGCAACAGCTCCAATTACACCTGATAGAGAAGCTGCAAGAGCATAATGTTGCATTTTTTCCTTTACTGTAATAGAAGCACACATATAATTGTTAGCAGCATCTAATACGGCATTATTTCCACAAACATTACTTGGGCAATGTTTGCGATAATATTGACAGTTAGCAGAGGGAATTTCATCCAATACATCACACTTATCTTCTGGTCGTAGGAAACAAAAAGGATTTTCAACACTTGGTTTGGAACGATTCACATAACGCCAGATATCCTCTAATGGACACTGTGTTGATATATATTCTGTTCCAGCAGCATTTTGACAACGTACTGTTAAACTTGGAAGTCCTGAAATATAATCTAAACTAGAATTAGCATCTTGTTCAGGTTCAGCATAAGAGAAAGATATATTACCATTAGTAAATGTTGTTATAGCAATTATAGCACCAAATCGAGGAAACCATTTAGGATCTGTATCATTTGTTAAAATACTTCCAATAGTGTTAAGAACACCCAATAAAGTAGTATCATGAGCAGAATAATGATAAACCTTTTTATTTTCTGTTTTTGCATCGTTTAATATTTTTGAAACCAATGTATAGGCAGGAGAACCAATAACAGCATATGGATCATTAGGATAAAATCCATACATATGTTTTTCATCACCATATTGTATAGGTAAAAGTTTATTCAAAAAAAGATTTCGAAGATTTTCAGATGTATTTAATGTATTACTGATACGACATTGTATAGCGTCTGCAGCAAAAAGAGCACATAACATAGGAGTTTGTGTACACCAACTTCCAAATTCATTTGAAAGAAGATTTATATCATCATTAGATAATAATATACGTGCCAATGTATCATTATTTTGATATGCATAATACCAGTTAGAACGAGCAATAACATTTGGAAAATTGTAGTTAAACTCCATAAGCCAATCACCTTCTAGAGGAACATGTTTTATAATAGGCATAAATTCTGAACTTTCATTGAAGAAAGTTCGTAAAATACCATGCGCAGATTGAATACATCGATCAGAATCTCCTGATAAGGCTTCATAAACATTAGGATCAAAAGAAGATATAAATTCACCATATACACTTCTTAATAATTTTCCCAAGTTTAACATCATTGTTTCACCATTAGGAGTTAACTGAGCGTAATCCCATACAAGATTTCCATCAATAACAAGAGGTTCATCTCTCGCCCCATGACGATGTACAAAAGATAATTGTTTAATAGTTTGTGCCTGTATAACAGGTACATCTACCAGCAATAGCAATGTAGCAAGCGCAGCAAAAGTTAAGTGAAACATTATTATTACTTTTCTTAATATTGTTTTTTTTTTTTTTTTGTTCTTTTTTATTTTTCTTAAACAAGAATATTAAAAAAAAAAAAAAAATGAAAAGAATAAACGAAAAAAAAAAAAAATAAAATAAAATAAAGGAGACAAAAACATATTTTTCTTTTTCCTTCTATTCAATTATCTCTCCCTCCTTTTTTTTTTTTAGGTGTATGTGGAATAAGCAATAAAAAAATAAAAAAAAGACACACTAAGAAACACGTTCCACTTCTTTCCTTACTCTTTCATTCTGATTAACAAGTGCATTAGACCAACGCCTTAATGCTTGTATTCTTTCTGAATCATACCCTGATGTTACATTTTCCTTTTGCATATTATTAGTATTAATAATAATAATACCTTTTTTATCATCTAAAGTAGCATGCAAGGTACCTTCCATCACTGAACGCACACATAATCTTTCAACTTCTTCACTATTTGTTAAAAGAACATCTTCTAATCGTTTCATAAGTACTTTTTGATATGGGGCCACATAGGTAATAAGAGTTTTTAATCGTAATTGTTCTAGTATAAGATCTAAACATGAATATACTATAGGATCTAATTCAAAATATTCCTGATAAATAGCCATAACATTAAGAAATCCATGTACATCATTACTAGTAAATGATTTCCAAAGTTTGGCAACAGGTATAATTTCTACGGCATCTCCGTAAACTTTTGTTTCTTGTGTAGCAAAAGGATCTATAGTAGAACCATCAAGCATACAAGTTAATACTACATATTTTAAACATCCTATTCTTCGTGAATCACCAGTCTCATTATAGTTTCGAAATGCTACAGAAAAGGCTCTAAATGCTGCAGGCCAATCTTGAAGATGCATATATACTTTTCCACCACATTCTAATACATTACCAACTACATGAGAAGGTGGAATAGTATTTACAATAGAAATAGCTAAAAGAAATATTTCTCGCATACGATTAAAATCACGTTTTTTTGTATATACTTCTAAAAGTAAAGAATAAGCTAAAAATAATTGAGAATTTTTTTTAAGAGAATATTTATCTTCTTCTTTACACCATGATAAAACAGATTCCATTTCTTTTAAAACATCATCAAGAGCATTTGATTCTAATAAAAGTGTCGAATGTTTTAATTTCGCATTAAACCATAATTTTCCAAAAGAATTCATATCTTTTGATGTAACTTCAATAGTAATATGTAATAAACGTTTCATATATTCTACTGGTACACGTTCAGCCTCATCAATAAATTTAGTCATAGCTTTTTGTAATGCCCCTTTACTTACATCTTTATGACTAAAAGTTGCTACCCTATTATAGTATTTTATCATATCATCATATGCTTTTGTTCGTCGACTTACACGTGTAAGCATCTTAAGTGCTTTAAAAGTCCATTTACCACCTTCAGGATCATCACACTCAACACTACGTAGTCCTGCAATACATTGCTCAGGTGAGGTATCCATTAAAGATTTTGCTGTTGCATAGGCATTTTCTAAAGCCATTTCCCAAGCCTCACCTTCTTCATCGCCATAATCTTCATCATAGTAGTAATAATCTTCTTGCATTCCGTTAAAAAAATTAATAAAGTTCTTGAAACTACAGAAATTCTATAGCTTTCCAAAAAAGACATAAAATAAGAGATTTGTTGAAAAAAAAAAAAAGCATATATACATATATATATACATATACAAGAAAAAAATAAGAAAAAATATATATATAACAACATAAAAATAACACAAACAAAAACAAATAAATATTTTTATATATAAATAAGCATGAATAAACATTCAAATAAGAGTACAAGGAACGTGAAGTTAAATCCCTCGTCCCTACTGCGACATTTACGCAGCTCAAAGTATACATTGTATCCCCACAGTCACTTTCGCTTTCCTTGATATATATATATATATATATATATATTTTGCTATTGCAAGACGTCGACGACCACATTAGAGCGAAGAGCTCGTCAGCTATACATGAAAAAATATTTGGAATCTTCTCTATTAAAACATATCAATTACCAAAAAAGAAGGTAAAGTACAATTGCACATTTTTACCTTTTTCCCTCATCAACTTTTATTTTTCTTGGCAAAATTCTTGTTTTACTCTCTTATCTTTTTTTTTTTAAATCTTTTTTTCTAAAAAAAAATATATTTTTCTATTCTCTCTCTCTCTTGAAATTTAATGAAATACGCAACTTTCATATGTTGGCACCATATATTTAATATTAATATATGCATCATCACCTCCATGAATCTCAAGGAGTTGCAGTGTTTCTTCTACCAGATCACCTACATCATCACGTTTCCTTTGTCCAAAGTCTACAGCATCCCCGCGAGCACGATTCTTATGACGACTTTTAAATAAATTAAACATTGGAAGAATTTGTCGGTAATATGGAACCAGTGCCTCACCAATAAGATCACCACTTGCCACCAATTGTTGTATAATTCGCAGTGTAGCACATATAATTTCAGGATGACGCGTATTAAGAGCAGTCTTAATTGGAATAATAAGTTGTGGAATAGTTGGTAATATCTTTGGTCCACCACGTTGAAGTAAATCAAGACACCCTTGTCTGGCAAGAAACATATAAGGCTCTTCTGTTTCACGAATACCATCAAAGAAGATAGGGAGATAGTGGTGGTAGTCCAATCGCTCCACCTCCACCTTCCAATCAATGGTGGGGCGGCTGCCATGAGAGACGGCGAGGGGGAGGTCGCCACGATCATAATACCGGCGGAACTCCGTGGGTGGAATGGGGCGCCGCTTGAAAGCACCAGCCCGCGGCGGCCTCCCATCCCCCGCCCCGTTAGTAGAGAAGGCATCACCCGCCGTCACATTCACCCGCCCTTTGTAGAGGGAGGTGGGGGCCCCGCCAAAGCCCCGCCGCACACCGCGGTAGGCAAAACGGACCCCCTGAACTTCAGGAACTGCCGGCACCTCCTCCTGCCCCTGCGGCCGCTCCTCCTTTGTTGGGGAGTACCCTCGAGGGAAGGGACCGAATGGGCCTTTTCCCGCTGCCTTATTATAACGCTTAGGCGCCGGGTCGCGGCGTGTGCCTTTAACTATAGGCTGAATCTCATAACTCATCCTCCCCAAAGAATAATAATAATTTAATGCACCTGCGCTACAAAAAAAAACAACAAACAAACAAACAAACGAAAAAAAAAAAAGAGCAATAAACCCTTTGAACAAACAACAACAAAAAAACGCTATAATATTAAATTATAATAGTAAACATAAAAAGAGAGAGAATTGGATGAAATAATAGTGATAATAGTATAAAAGAGATTCCATATAATACTTTCTTCAAAAATAATAATATAAAATAAATCAAACTAATCATCATATTTAATAGTGATTAAAATAAAATAAAATAATAATAATAATATAAACAAGAATAAAAAGAAGCCATTTCAATTTTTATGGACCTGAGCTTTTATTATCTTCAGAAGGTTCAAGTTGAAAATCATTTCCTATACGGACAAAAGATTCTCCTTTTTCTTTTAACATATCTTCAATATTTCTAGCTTCATCTACAAACCAACCAAGATTATCTGCAAGAAGATGTTTTACTTCACATGAAGGACATTGAACAATTACAATTCCTTTTGTATAAGCATGTTTACTGAATTTCTTTACCATACGAAATTCACAACGTCCACATGTAAAAGCCGCCACCATATCAGCTGATTTTGTACCAATACCGTCACCTCCCATTTTTGATTTAGGTTGTTGCTCAGGATTTTCTAAAGCAGTACGTATAAGTTTTTGATCTTCCTCTGAAAGACCTCTAATTTGTTCTTCTAATTTTTCACGAGCACTATCACGAGGTAAAGGTATTTCTTTAGATAAAACACCAAGAGATGTTGAGATTGAATTATCTACTGTTGGTAAATTTGTTCCATGAAAACGTCTAGGACATTGAAATAATTTTTGACAAGGAATCCATGAGATTACTACTCGCCGTAAAGGCAAACATAAGGATTTACGCATAGTAAAAGTACCACTATAGGAATAGTGTATATAATAAATCTAGGGTGTTTTCTTGTGTTATATTTTAACACTAACTTTATAAATGTTCAGATATGAAAAGAGAAGAAAAAAAAAAAAAGGAAAAGGATAGAGGGAGAAAAATCAATAAGTATAATAGTAAAAAAAAAAAAAAAGTATTAGATAGGGTGGGAAATGAGCCAGTACACCAAAAAATAATAATAAATTTTTAAATATTTTACTTGTTTCAAATAATTTAAACGTACAATTAGAAAATTTACTCATCCCCTTTCATTAAGGCTTCAACATCAACTCCTTTTCCAGAGAGTTGTCGGATCTTTGCTTTATGTTTACTGCTATTTATATGTTCCTTATATTGTATATCACTTTTAAAATGTTTTTTACACGCAGGACAGTTAAGCTTTGGTCCCCCATTATTATTATTATCATTGATATTATCATCTTCAAGCATAGCAAAACCGTTACTATTTACACCTTTTGCCTTTCGTAACTCCTCAGCTTGACGTTGCTTTTCGTATAATAGCTCTAAACTACAACCATCTATCGCCTCTCCCCTTTCAAGTCTTGCCTGTTCTTCTTCAGCTTCTTTTTCTGCTGCTTCTACCCAAAATTTTTGATTAGCTTCACGACGTTTTCGGGCTTTTTCTGCTTCTTTCTTTTCTTTTTCTTCTGTTTTTATACGTTCTTCTTCTTCTTGACGAGAAAGTTCTGCAGCTACCCTAGGGTCACGACGATAAACAAATTGAGCAAGACTTTGTACAGTTTGTACATATTCTTTTTTAGCAGAAGCTCTGGCTTTTTGATTAATTCTTTCTGCCATTCGCCTAGATGCACGGTCAGGAATTTCATTTATCTTGTATTCATCTTTCCATGCAAAATTTTTAAATGAACTAAAATTTTTCCAATGACTATAAAACGCAAAAACATCACTCCATTTAGAAGAACTATTACCAAATTGTGGCCAAGACTTTGTACCTGTCTTGCTGTAATCATCTTCACTTTCAATAATTTGATTAAAAACTTGACGATAAACACTAAAAAATCCATTTTCATCATCGTCAAAACCATCATAACAATTTGATGTAAAATAATTGTATAAATTTATATCATCTGAGGATTCTGTTGCTTCTCCACCATTTAATATAGATTCACGATGAGCATCATACCATGCACGTTCATCAGGATCACTTAAAACTGCATAAGCGTTTTGAATCTCTTTAAACTTAATCATAGTTTCTTCTACATTTCCATAATTTTTGTCAGGATGATGAATAAGTGCTTGTTTCTTGTATGCACGACGAATATCATCCAATGAAGCTTTTCGGTCAACATCAAGTACCTCATAATAGCAACGTTTAGGAGCTTCTGACATATTTTGCCCTAATCAAAGGAAAAAAATTAAATAAATAAAATAAAATATAATTCTTTTTTTTTTTTTTAGCCAAGTAAATTTTATTAAAAAAAAAAAAAAAAAAGAGTGGGGAGGGAAAAAAAAAAAAAAAACACCTTTTTGATTTTTTTTTTTATAAATCACAATAATAAGAGAATAAAAAAAAAAAAAAAAAACCTAAAAGCAAACTAAAGCAGATGAAACACACACACACACACACAGACACACACAAAAAAAAAAAATAAAATAAATGGAAATATATATGTCTTTATTGTCATGTTGAAAAAGGTAATAAAGAATTTATCATTTGAGTACCATTCGTAACATTGGTAGATGATATAACGATATGTCTTGGTTGACCAGCATTTGCTAATTTTGTTTGTACAAATCTTAATGCACTTATTTCAGCATGTGTAATTCCTCCAATTATTAAAACCATAGTTATTGGAGGTCTTCCTGGAATTTCTACTTCATTACGAATTTCAGCTTTTTCACCTGGAATAAGATCTGTAATATCTCCTTGACTATTCCAAGTCTCAGGGTGAGTAATCATAGCTTCTATTAAACGTACAGAAAGAGGTGCATAACCACTATATGCATAAGCTATATCATTTGGTTGTTGTTCTTGTAATGAATCATTCCAAAGTTTAAAATTTTTACGAATTGAAGAATAAGTTGCTTGTTTACTATCATATTTTGTAATTAAACCACAACGTTCAAGAGAAAATAGAGATGCTATAACTTGTGGAATACCATAAGATAACATTAGACTTTCTTTAAAAAAATCATATGTTTTACTTTTTAAACCACCATTTACTATTGAATATAAAGATAATAATCTAAAAATATCAGTTATAGGAGAATTCTTATTTATAAGTTCTTCAATATATTCATTTATTTCACGTTCATTTATTTGTTGTATGATACTTTGTTCTATATAAATTTTTCGTCTAAATTCCATACTTTGTGTTTTTTTACCAATTTCAGTCGCTATAGAAGTATGAACTCCAATTAAACGATGCATTTCTTGCATTTCAGGTAATCCTTTCATAAATTCTTTTAATTCTTTTAATTGTTGAACTTCTTTTCTTCTTTCATAACTTTGTTTTATCCAGACAGATTTATTATAAAGAATAGATCCTATATTTGTAAAATTTTTATCACGAATTTCATAAAATATTTTATCATTTTTATTTAAAGAAATATTTTGTCCTAAATCAATTTTAGAACCTTCTCCTAAATTAAATGGAAAATTTACATTCCCACAATTTAAAGTATAAAGTTCATCGATTAGACCTTCATATGTTAATTGAGTTAATAATGGAGTAACTAAATCTAAAGATCGATCAAGAATAAAAAGAGAGTCAATTTCAGGAGTAAGATCTGTAAGAAATTCAGATCCTACTTCACTTTGCATTCTAGTAAGAATATGAATTACTTTTGATGCTCTATTTCCTTTACCTCTAATAAGAGGTATTGCACCAAAATGTGAAGTTTGAAGTTTTAATAACATTCTTGCAGTCCATTGAAGTAAAGTTATATCACCATCAACAAGTAAATGTTTAAAAGCTAAAGGTTGTTGCATAGAAAGAAAATCATCATCTAAAGGTACTAAATCTAAATCAAATTCTCCTAATTGTAAACCAGGTAATGAATGTAAAAGTTTAAATTCTTCTTCAAGAACATGTTCAATCATAATAGGTTTTCTCGGAACAAAAAAAACATGCATTAAAGATTTAGAATTTTTTTGAGAATAACTTAATAAACTAATTACTAATGATCGAAGAATTTCAACATCTGGATTAACAATAAAAATTACATGTTGTGCAGATATAATATTATCTTCAACTCCAAAAGGAAAAACACCTATTACTCCACGTTCTTTTGTAAAAATATCTTTAGATATACCTATTGCATCAAATGCACTTAAAATATGAGGTGATATATAAAATACTTTGGTAGCAACTCCACCTGAATCTAATCGTTCTAAAACTGATGATAATTCAATTTTAGTAGTTTCTCTTATTCTACTTACTTTTAAAACTTCATTTGTAGAGGTCATTAAACTTACCTTTGATTAAAAAAAAAAAAAAAAAAAAAAAAAAAAAATTATTGTTATTATAATTAAAAAAAAAAAAAATAATAATTATAATGATAATATATATTCTCTTAAGCTCTACTCTTTTAATTAATCAAAACCAAAATTTCTTTTTTTTTTTTTTTTTTGTAAAGTAATTAACCAAACAAAAAAATAATAATAATAATCTTAAATTAACTAGTCATCCAACGGAAAGAACCAACAATCATAATAAGTTTTTCAGGAATAACAGAATGTGTACTAACAAGAAAATTTATACCATTAGCATCTACACCTTGTATTCTAGTAAGAGCAAAAGGAGCAAGAGAAAGAGTTTCCTTTTCACGCATTGCAGAAGATTCAAATAATGCACCTACACATCCAACAATTCCTTCTAAAGCTTCTTGTTCAACAGTAGAAATAACAGGTTTTCCATCAGAATCTTTTAACATAAGAATTTCAATATTTGAAAATTTTTTATTTATTTCAGAAGGTTGTAAATCTATAGAACCTCCTCCGAAAAAAAATCTCTCTAATTTTAAAGAAAAATGTTCAGGTTTAGAATTAAAAGGAGGATAAATAAAAGATTGAGATAATCTATCAATTCTTGTTTTTAAAAATGAACGAGAACCTGAAGAATTTTGAACTTTAGTTATCCTATCATAAAGTCCAGAAAAAAGAAAATCATCTCCTACACATAAAACATTTGAAATATTATAACGTTGAATAATTTCTTCAATAAATAAAATACCACTAATTCCTTTTAAATCTGGAAGTACAATAATTGAACCACTAGAAGCAATTACACCTCCCATATGTTTATTTATTCTATTAATTACACAAGATAATAACATATTACTATAATGAGTATATGGTGCAAACATATTCCATTCACCAGAACCTAATTTAATTTGAGGTTCTGTAGAACCAGTAAAAAAAGAAATAGATATAGGACCTGTACAAGTTTCTTCATCTAAAGTTAATGGATATTCAATAACACTTGCACATATAGTTCCAGGACATCCAAGCATTTGTCCTATACCAGAATCTAAATCTACTAATTGTGGAGTCCATCCTGTTCTAGTAGCATAACTACAAAGAGTTCTTGCAATAGCATGTTTTTCAGCATTATTTTTTCCACAAATAAGAACCATTGGCCCAAAATGTGCTTTTTTATCAGCCATAGTACGAGCTTCATGAATTACACAATGATATTCAACAATTGGTCTAACAAATGGAGGAGTTGTAGAACGAAAACAATTTGATAAAAGATGTTTTGTACCTTCTATACGAATAGTTGCATTAGTCCAAGCAAAAATAGAGAAAAACATACCAGGAATTAAATTATATGAAACATCTACAAGTACAGGAGCACCAAAAACATCAACTCTTGGTTCTATTGCACTACCTACAGAAATAACTTTTAAACTTGCAAAACATCTTTTCGTTTCATATGGTACTGAAACTACTAATTCTGATCCTGCATGTAGAGGTATAGTAACTTCTTCAAGATTGCTCATTTTTACCACTTTACTCCCCAAAAATAAAAATAAAAAAATTGAAAAAAAAGAAAAAAACAAATAAATAAATAAAACAAACCAAAAAAATAAATAAATAAATAAATAAAAACAAATCAAGTATTCTTCCCCAACCCCCCTGCAAAAAAAAAAAATAAAAAATAACAGATAAAACAAAAATACAGGCGAGGCAGGCCGCCGATCCCACCCCCGAAAAAAACAGGGACGCCCTCCCGCGGCGGGTTTCGAGGCGGGACCCCCTCTCCCCCTTCTGCCCCGGCCATCCGGCGAGATTCAAATTCCCGGCCCACCCCAACAATGCTCGCCGCATTCCTTTTCTTCTTGGGGGTCGGTTTCGTATGGGGGTAGGTGTTTCTCTGGAACCTGATTCTGGGAGGAGGAGGGGTGGAGGGGTTTCCCGGAGTCCGCGGTTCTTCTTTATTATTTTTTTTATTTTTGCGGTGAGTGTTGGCGTGTTGGATTGAAAAAACAAAAAAAAAAAAAAAAATAATAATAAAAGACAGGAGAGATAAGAGACTAAAGCATGTAATTTTCCTATTGTATTTATTCATTTTCCCCTTCTTCGTTACAATTTTTTTTTTTATTTTAATTTTTTCCTTTCTCATTTTATTCTTGAATTCCTTTTCTTTTTTTTTTTTTCTATTTGAGTGCATGTGTTTGAGCTTATTTATATATAATTTTAAAGTACTCTTGATTAATTAAAAAAATCAAAAAAAAAAAAAGATGTGGCAAACACTTCCTTGTCTTTCTTTAAGACGTTCAATTACACTATGTCTAAAGTCAGGTATTCTTAATAGATATGAACAAGAAGCTTTTGAAGCTCGTAAAAGAATGGAAGAATCAAAAACTTATCCTGGTCCTATTCGTGCAGCTACTCCAGGTGATACACGCTTTTATGCAGGAAGTTTAGAATCTATCCTTCAAGATACAGATAGACATTATTGGAGAGCAGTAACTGATGATCCTCAAATACAATATCTGATTCCTTTACGTATTAGATTTAAAATTTTTACTTGGGTTACAACAGGGTGGGAACAAAGATTACAAGTTATACAAGTAATGGCTCCAATGGATAGTACTATTGGTCAACTAATTGATCTTATTATTGTAGAAAATCAATCACCTTATCTTTGTACATCTCCATTTACACTTTCTATTGAAGGAAAAGAATTAGATAGTAATAAAACTTTATCTGAATATGGTATAACAGAACATTCACGTATTGATGCAATTGAAAATAATGATCATCTTCTACATAAAGAAAATGAAAGACCAAAGGATTGGACTGTGGATGAAATTACTACAGAGTTCTTGAGTCGTAGTCCTTATAAGGAGATGGTAATGCAACCTCTACCAAATTTAGCACCAAGGTATGAGGCACGGCCAAAAGGATTCTTTGGAAAAAATAATTATAGTGGTATGAAACAAGGTTCTTAATTATTATTTTTTCTTACCATTTTTTTTTTTAAATTATTTGTCACAAATCTTAGGCATCATTTAAAAAAGAAGAAGAAGAAAAGTATTTAACTTTACTATTATGGGTTTTTTTTTTTTTTTTTTTTTTTTTTGCTGGACGATGATAGTGTTTAAGAATTTGTATATAAAATATATATATATATATTTTTTCTTACTTGCCTTTTCTTTTTCTTTTTTTCTTTTTAGTAACTTATATTTGTGCTTTTCTCTGTATGTTATTTAATTAAGATGGACGTAAAGAAAAATACTGAAAATTATTTGGCTTTAGCAGATGATGTTATTGCTTCAATTACAACTACTTGTCCAGTATCTCAAGTAGAACCTTATTTATCTTTTGAAGTACCTGGTTCATCTTTGGTACGTCGAAGTGAGATTGATAAATCTTTTCAAACTGATATAAATAAAATGAATAAATCTATACAGCATGATATTTCAAATGTAAATATTGCGTTACAAAATACACCTCTAAATACTCATCATAGTACTCAAACTGAATTCGGTGGATCTTCTTTAGCAACGCAAACAGAACCTGATATCTCGTATGAAAATATTAAAGAATTGTTTAAAAATACTACAAATATATTTACTACAAAGTTTACTCAGATAGATAAACTATGGAAAGTAATGCAAGAACGTTTTATTAAATGTTCTTCAGAAATTCAAAGATTATCTACTCTCCTAACTTCTCTTCTTAACTCACGTGATGATTTAAAAATAAATCTTAAAAAAATTGAGTTTTCTATTAAAGTTAATTCATTAATTCATTTTGAAATGGAGTCACGTACTATTATACGTGAAGATGAAGAAGTTAAACGTTATAATACAACTTTAACTGCATATAAAAATATGATTGTATTTCACAGAGAAATTGATTCTGCATTTAAGGTGGCACAAAATCAATTATTTGAAAAATTAGATTATATAAATAATTTAGAGGAACAACTTTGTGATAATAATGAAGTTAAGAGTACAGATACTGAAGGTTCTTATGTTATTCCTTCAGGGAGTGTCTCAACAGAAATTATTGATGATAATGAATCTGTTAAGGAAATGAAACAACTGTTAACAGACTGCTGGGTCCTTTTGGGTCAAGATACGTAGTCTCTTTATATATATATGTGTATATCATTATATATCTACCTCACTTTTTTTTTTTTTTTTTTTTTACTTCTTTTGTAGTTATTGTCATTCTGTAAAGGTGTTTTTTTTTTTTTCTTCTTTTTTGAGTATGCATTTCCTATGAATTTTTTTTTTTTTTCGTCCTTACATATATATATATATATATATATTGTTTAAATCCTGAGTATCTGTAATTTTGTTCATCCTCTTCTTGGTATTCTTTATTTCACTCCCTCTCTCTCCTTTTTTTTTTCTTATACTCTTCTTCTATTTAGGTGCATTAGATTATTCAGAAGAAAAACAAATACAATGACCTTTAGGTTTATTACTATTCCTATGAAAAGGCCACTACCTCTCCGAGAGAACTCAGATGTTGATTTAACAAGTATATCTCTTGATGTGAAAAAGGATATTCAAACAAAACGATCTGCATGCATATCGAAGCTCGAAACTTTACGTAATGGATTTGAAAAAGGAGAAAAATATAGGGATAGTTTTTGGCAAACTGCTGATGGAAGAGAAAACTTAATTAATAGTGCTATTGAAGGAGTAAATATTTACTCTACTGAAATAGCTAACATATTATACAAGTTTCCTGTTTTTGCATATGGATTTTATTATCATTGGAGTTCATCTTTAACTGAAAAACAAAGTTTGGCTTTTGATGATTTCCGATATGATTTACAATGTATGTACTTTAATATTGCTGCAGCTCTTATGAATTTTACAGAAGACTTACTTTGCTGGAAAATGAGTATAAGTAACGCTTCTGCTTTAGAGAAAGAATGTTATCATTATCTTTTACAAGCTGCTGGATATTTTTCTCTTGTTAAAAACATTTCTGATGATGTTAAATCATTTATTGTTGGTAAAACGAGATTAGCTCCACCAGAAGATATTACCAAGCCTTTTTTAGAATTTTGTGAAACTATTGCTTTAGCTCAGGCACAAGAAATAGGAACAACAAAAGCTGTTGAAAAAGAGATTAAGGGTGGAAAATCTCTTGTAGCTAGACTTTCTCATCAATTACTTAAATTATATCAAGAAGCTAGTAAAATTGCAGAAAAAAGTATAGCTTCAACTAGTAATGAATATATGGATATAAAAATGTTAGTAATGTTAAAAGTTGATATTTTTCATGCATTAACATTTAGTCATACGGCATCCGATGTTTTTGATAAAAGTCCAAGTGAAGGGTTATGGTTTGCTCTACGTTCAGATGTTTTAGTTAAAGAAGTTATTATTCATAGGGATCAAGCAAAAAAGAAAAAGAAGAAGATACCTTTTCGTGGGGATGATCTTATTCAAGGTTGTTGTGATATTGTAAAAAGAAATTATGAGCGTTGTACCCGTATAAATGCATTATCTCACCGGGTAAAACCTGTAGAAGGTCCATTAAAACTTCCTCCCCCAACTATATTAGCTCAAAAGAAGGAAATTAAACTTCCTGTACCATTCCCTCATCAAGTAGTTCCCCCAAAACCACCAGTAACTGAAGATGATAATAAATCAGCAGATTAGATTCTGCCTCTTTCCATATATATATATATATTTTTTCGTTTTTCTTTTCTAAGTGCTATTATTACCTTACTGGTGTTTTTCTTCTTCACTCCTCACTTCTCTTTTTCTTTTGACTTGGTTTTTGTTTTCCTATATATATATATATATATTTTATATGTTTATAAGCTTTGGAGTGTGGATATTCATTATTTGTGGTTTTCATCTTATTCTCTTCTGTGACCAATTTTTTAATTATTTGTTGTTCTTTTCTTGCATCTTCTTGATCTTTTTTTTTTTTTTGTTTGTTTGAATTTATTATTAGTATTCTATAAATTTACGCTTCCTTGCTATCTTAAAAGAAAAAAAAAAAAGAAAACAATGTTTACTCGCACCGCAGTTCGCAGTTGGGTTAACAAAAGTACAAAGGTAATCTGCCAGGGTATTACTGGAAAGCACGGTACATTTCACACTGAACAAGCAATTGCTTATGGAACTAACATGGTTGGTGGTGTAAACCCCAAGAAGGCGGGTACGAAACACCTTGGTTTACCTATTTTTGGAACAGTTTCAGATGCAGTTAAAGAAACTGGTGCTGATGCTACCGTTATTTATGTTCCTGCAGCTCACTGTGCTGCCGCTGTTGAAGAAGCTCTTGAAGCTGAGGTTCCACTTGTTGTTGTAATTACCGAGGGAATTCCTCAATGGGATATGCTTCGTGTGAAATCTATGCTTCTCTCTCAGAATAAGACCCGTCTTATCGGACCTAACTGCCCAGGTATTATTAAGCCTGGTGAATGTAAGATTGGTATTATGCCTGGTCATATTCATCAAAAGGGTTGTATTGGTGTTGTTTCTCGAAGTGGTACTTTAACCTACGAGGCTGTTGCGCAGACTACCGCCGTAAACCTCGGACAATCCCTATGCGTCGGCATTGGCGGTGATCCTTTTAATGGCACCAATATGATTGACTGCGTGAAGCTTTACCTTGAGGACCCTGAGACTGAGGGTATTATTCTCATTGGTGAGATTGGTGGCTCAGCTGAGGAGGAGGCGGCGGAGTTTATTAAAAATCACCCCATCAAGAAACCTGTGGTGTCATTTATTGGAGGCGCCACAGCCCCACCAGGCCGCCGCATGGGACACGCCGGCGCCGTCGTCTCAGGCGGGCAGGGCACCGCGAAGGGAAAGATGGAGGCCCTCACAGCCGCCGGTGCCATCGTCTCACCCTCCCCGGCCAAACTCGGAGAATTGATGGCTGAGGCTATTAAGAAGAAGCGCGGAACGGCGTAGAAAAAAATATATACATATGTAAGGAATTTCAACGGGAGTGATTCTTTAAAGGAGGAAGAAGAAGAAGAAAGTCAACTATGGTAAGGAAGGACTAGATTGCCTCGAATCGAAGAAAGAAGGAAAAAAAAAAACAAAAAAAAAAATGAAAAGGAAGAGCACAATTTGCGAATTTAAGATTAAAAAAAAAAAACAGAAATAAAAGAAATCAAGTAGCACTAGGCGAGATTTGAATGAAATTGAGTATACTCGGAAGAAGGAGAGGGTGAGAGTGAGGGAGTGTGGAGGGAGAATTAAAAAAAAAAAAAAAAAGTAACATACTTCTAGTAAATTCGTACAAAAATGGAAACAATGTTAATAGTTTGAATTTAATAGATGAGGATAATGATATGCGTAGCGTATGAACTTTAATGGTAGTCGGAATTCTTTTTTTTTTTTTTTTTATTTGATTATATGTTCCCAGAGTCATAGCTTATTGTCCCTTTCAGATTGTATTACTATAAAAATTCTTCTACTCATTCCTTCGTGATGTATTTAAAGGAGGAAAATAAAGAATAAAATAAAAAAACAACAACAAATAATATATAAATATATACAGCGTTTAGTGCATATATATATATATTTTTTTTTCGTTTTTCACGTCATTCATATATTCATATATATATTTTTTTTATGATTAAAAACAAATATATATGTAAAGAACTCATGATATTTGAGGACTGTTTTTTCGTTTTTTTTTATTTTTCCGTCATAGGAAATATGGGATGTATAAATTCATCAAAGAATGAGAGTGAATGTCGAAAATAATAAAGAAGCACGAAACAAGCAACAAAAGAGGGAGGGGGGGGGGGTGGAGAGAGAAATATGGAAGGAGGGGAGGGGAAAAAAATTAAAGCACTACAACAGGGAGGGAGGAAAAAGACCAAATATTTCTGAATGAGGACAACGCGAGTAAAGAAGGAGGAAAAAGAAATAGTAATGATAATAATAATTAAAAAAAAAAAAAAAAAAAAAGGAGAGTGATGGCTTTCAAAATGTCTATGCGCGCATGTCTTTCCAAAAAAATTTTCTTGTCCTCTTTTTTTTTTTTTTTTCTTTTGGCATCGACTTCCTTCTTTTTTTCATTTTATTTTAAAAACAGCGACAAAAAGAACAACAACAACAACAACAACAACAACAAAAAAAAAAAAAATAATAATAATAATAGGAGAGTAAAAAAAAAAAAAATAATAAAATAAAAGGTGTAAAAAAAAAGGCGTCTCCCTGATGAGAAGGAGAGGAGGGTATTGTCTCTATCTGTTTTCTTACTTTTTTTTCTTTCTTGATAATGTTTCAATTCTTTTTTTTTGTTGTTGTTGTTGTTGCTTTCCTACTCTTCAGTGTAACCCTTAATTGTATAAATATAGATATTCTTCTGCTTAAACGTTGCATGATTTCCTCCTTTTCCCTTTTTTTTTTTTAATTTTTCTTCTTGTGTATGTGTTCTTTTATACCCATCACTATTACACTAAAAAAATATAATAAATAAATACCGCCCCCAAAACATATTAAGAAGCGCAGCCTACTCTTTTCCTAATCATGGATGAGGACTATGATGAGTATGATGAGTACAATGATGCCGCCGATGACTGGGAGGCTGAAGCTGCAGAGGAGGAGGCGCGAGAAAAGGAGTTAATCGAACAGAAGGCAATTATGGAAGAAAAGAAACAGCAGAAACGAATTAAGGCCCCAGTGCGAGCAAAGAAAGAAGGAGATGAGTATGAGGAAGAAGAAGAAGAAACACTCGCCGCCGACATCACACGGGCGCTGCTGGATATGCGGGAGAAGGCAAGCAGCGCGTTTGAAGGTCAAAGTTTGTTACGAGAAAAAGATAAAGATGGAACAAAGAAAGGTGCTTCAGGATTAATTGCGGATATGCCTGTGAACACAGAAGAAGAGGCGGAGAAACTTGGTGAGGCTATCGCGATTCGTGTACTGGATTTTGCTAAATCACAGCATTTTAATAAAATGATTCAAGTCATTTTTCACGATCTCGTACAAGAGTTTAAATCACGCGCAGTTATAACTGCAGAGGCGTCAAAGGTACATGTAGCAATTCAAGAGGCAAAAAGGCGACAAAAAAAATCTAAAAAGACAAAAGGAGGACGTAATAATGAAGATACCACAGATGCTAATAATGAAAATGAAGATGATGCAGTGGATACTCAAAATCGTGATAAGTTGGGGTTTGATGTTGTGAACGATAAAGGTGGTGCAGCAGATGCTTTTGAAGATAATGATGATTTTATCTAAGCATGCTATGTGTTAAGCTTTTTTATGAGCTGAAAAAGCGGAAAAAACAAAACAAAAAAAGGTTCCTCTATCCCTAAAATATCCGTTTTTTTTTTTTTTACTTCTTTCTTTACTTATTTTCATATCAATTGGGGTGCTAAACTCTCTTGGTTTTTCCCAAGGTAGTGTGTATATGCTACCTTTTAATTGAGTACAAAAAAAAAAAAAAAGAAATGATTGATGTAGTCTTTTTTAATTTTCTAATGAATAATCAAATAAACGTTTTTTTTTTCTTTTTTTTTCTTCAATATAAATCTTGTTGACAAATAAAATAAAGACGAAAAAGAAGAAAAAAAAGTAATATATATATATATATATATATATATATTACTTTTTTTTAAAATGGATCCAGATGCTTTTACGTCATCTTTTGAGTCTATTGTCTCATTAAGTAATACAGAAGGTCCACGACATAATGTTCTTGAACCAAAATTTATGGCAAGAGAACAAATGCAAACGCTTCGAGAGTCTATAAGAAACGCCTACAAAGATACTGCTTCACTTCGGGCGATGAGTCAGATTTGCAGATGTTATATCTTTATTGGACTTAATATGCTTGAAACAGATGAGGAAACGGAAGGAGTAATAGAACTAAGAAAAGCATACACTTTAACACTTGCAGGTGCTAAAGAAGAATTAATTGATGATATTGTAAATATTGCAGATCATCCACTTGATGAAATATTAATAAATGCAACACCATATGTTAGTATTGAACATAATTATTCTTTTGTAACAGAGTTTATGCGAGTTCATAATGCGTTAGGTTTATATCTTTCTAACCGTGATGCAGCATTACGTATAAATGACGCTAAACATATTCTTCATGTAGCTGAAAAAGGTTATAAAGAATGGAATACTTGGTTTCTATCTTTACCAGGTAGTAAAGTTATGAAAGATATTCCTGTATTGGATAATGGTACTCTTGATAGGGCTAATATACCTAGTGAAGAATTAAATTCTTGTACTATAAGATTTGAAATGGATACTGCTTTTACATTAACTTTATTCTTTCTTGCTCAGGTTTATACAGCATCTCAAATGACAACATTAGCTTCACATTATTGTCATCAAACTTTATACTATCAATTATTAAATAAAGCAGAATTTTCTAAAAAGGATTGGGCAACTAATGCATTACATTTAAGTGCATTTTATAGTAGTCATTTTGATTACGGTAAAGCATTTCATTGTCTACAAGCAGGTGAATATATGATGCCAAAAGAAAAAGCAGATGAAGAAACACTTGGGTTAGTAGCTTGGGCATATGGTAAATTTTATTTACATAGACTTAATCATTATGCGGATGTAAAAAAACAATGTATACCTACTGGTCCTGAATATGAATTTGAATCATGGTGGGTAAATTTTCCAATTGATATTCCACCTCCACAACAAATTCCTGCAATTATAACATTTGAAGATGCTCGTGAATGTTTTAAGGAAGGTAATAAGTGGTTAAATGAAGCACTTAAATATTATTTATATGATGGAAGTTGTACAGAACATATTGAAATTATACAAGATAATACTCGTTTATATGCTGCGCTTATTCCTTTTGAAAGTAATCGTGATCGTATTATTGCTATGCATCAAAGACGTATAAATCTTATTGAACCTTTCCCAGGTGATTTAAATTTTAATGCATATCCAACTTTAATTAGACAATTACTTTTTGATTTAGGCGGTATGCATGAAGAGATACTTGAACTTCGTATACAGCAAAAGCAACAACCTAGCGAAGGTGAAAAACCACTTAGTGATAAAAAAATAAATGCTCTTACTGATAAAACACAATCTTTTTATAAACGATTTTGTGATACATGGCAAGATCCAAAAACAGAAAAAATACCTCAAGTAATGGAGAAAGAATCTAGATTACCTTTTTTTAGGGCTCTAATGCGTTTAGCACAATTACAAACGAAAAGATATTTTAAAGATCCAAAAGCAGAATATGATAACATCTCTATTGCTATTTCTATGTTTAAAAATGCAATAGAATTTGCATCAAATAATCCGATGGGTGAGGATGCTGATGTGGAGGTTAAATTATCTCATGAAATGATTGCTCTCTTACCTATGAAACAGAGGGAGTTATGGCAAGTGTATAACCGAGTTGTTTGAAAAAAAACAAAAACAAAAAAAAAGAAAACAAAACAATTGTGAGTATTAATACTCTTTCTATGAAGGAATGAAAAAATGAAGTACTGCTGTATCGGCTATTCTTCTTGGTAGATTTTATTATTATTATTATTATTATTATTTTTTAAACTTCTTGTGTGTGTGTATGTGTGCTTCTCTTTTTGATTATTTTTATCATTTGTTTACTTATTATAATGGATTTGTTAGAAAAAAAAAAAAAAAAAAAGATGTTTAATAATGAATATTTAACTCAAGAATGAGGATATTTCAAGTAATTAAGGCATATTTACAGCTAAATATATAGTGAAACAAAAACATAGTTTATTTATTTATTTTTTCTTCTTCTTCTTCCAACCTATTTTTTTCTTTTTTTTTAGTAATCCTCTTTGTACAAATAATAATAATAGTTGTAAGAGGAAAGAAGGAGACAAGTGTGTAAAAAGAAGCTCGGAAGAGGGAATATTAGTCTGTGAAAAAAAACAAAAAAAAAAAAGAATTTATTTATATATAAATTTCAACTATAGAAAAAATGAATCAGAAATATCGTAATAATGAGGCCAAGACTTTTTCAACTGGTGGCTTCACTACTACACCAAAGTTACCTCTGCGTGAAGGAGAAAACGTTCAACAGTCTAATAATAATAATAATAATAATAATATGACACCCTACGAAGGAGCACAGTTTCGAGCTGCAGATTGTATGTGGAATATAAGAGAAATGATAACACAACTTGATGAAATGACTCCAGATGTAAGCCGAAGAACGCGGGTTGAACTTAGTCAACGTATTAGAAAGAGAGAACGTCAAGCTAAAGTTGAAATGCAGGAAGCTAAAAAATTAGCAATAAGTGAAAGACGTCAACAAGAGTTTGAATTATTATCGAATCATTTTAAAGATACACTTAATATGGTACGAGCTCGTTACGGTGGGGGTCTTCCTACTTCTAATATGAATAATAATAATAATAATAATAATAATAATAATATAACAGAAAAAATATCTAACAATTTTACGGATGCATATGGTACTGTAAGTAATAGTGCTCAATTATCGATTGAATCAGGTAATATTACTCCAGATTCTAATAATGGTTATAATATCCGTGATGATGCGGAATTTACTCAATTTTTTCTTAGTACTCAAAAGAATGATGTAGTTATTGATGCAGCTCTTGATCGTATTTACAGTGGTGTTCAACGTCTTAATGATAATGCAACATTAATTACTTCTGAACTAAAAGTACAAGAAAAAATACTAGATGGGACTGAGGAAAAAATTGATAATACTCATGACAAATTAAGTAAGTTAAACATAAAATTAAAGAAAGCTATTAAAAGAATGGATCGTCCCATGTGTATTATTTATCTTATTTGTTTATTAATTTTAATAGGAATTATTGTTACAATTTATTTTATGACAAAATAATTCATATATCGATTATAATTTATTTATTTATTTATATTTTTTTTTTGGGGGAGGAGGGATTTCATTATTTATTTTTTTTTTTTACAATATTTTTGGTCTTGCTTTAGCGCGTGTCCATTATTATTATCATATAGATAAATGAATAGACCTATGCATTTATAATATTAAAACTCTTATGATATTTTTATTACTTCTTTCTTTTTTTCCTTATGAGTTTAATCAGATTTATCTTTATCTTCACTTTTTTTTTTTTTCTCTCTATTGAAGCCAAAAAGGGGCAAGAACAACAACAACAACAACAACAAAAGAAAAAAGAAAATGACAACAAAAGAAGAAAAAGAAGAGCCAAATAAAATATTAGAAATATTAGAAGAATATTTCACTAAAGCCGCAACTCTTGTTCGAGATGGAAATCACATAGATGCAATTGCAGCTTATATTAAAATAGCCTCAAATGATAATGCTACATTATCACAAAAAGTACGAGCTTATTCTAATTTAAGTGCTTGTTACGCTGCTAAAGATCAATACAATTCCGCCCTAGAAGTTGCAAAGAAAGCATTAGAAATTGATGAAAATAATAGTAAAATACATGGAAGATTGGCAACAGCCTATCATGGTTTAAAACATTATGAAGAAGCAGCCAATCATTATAAACGTGCTCATGAATTAGATCCAAGTAATAAATTATATGAAGAACAATATCGTACGGTGTTAGAACTTATACAAGGTGGGCGAGGCCTTGCAACACAAGAAACACGAGATGTTTATTATTATAAAAAAGGTATTGAACAAGGTAAAGAAGCTATGATAAAAGGAGAATACCTCACTGCAGTTCGACATTTTACAAAAGCTATTGAATTACACTCACGATGTACAACAAATAGTGATAATAATAATGATAAATTAAAAGATCTTGCTGTATTATTATGTAATCGAAGTGCGGCCTATAGTCGATTAAGTCGTTATGTAGAATCTTTAGAAGATGCAATGAAGGCAACAGAAGTAAATCCAATGTATGCTAGAGCTTTTTTTCGTATTGGTTACGCCCAACATCATTTAAAACATGCAAATGAATCTTTTGCTGCATTAAAAAGATGTTTAGAAATTGATGCATCACATGCAGAAGCAAAAAATCTTATAATAGAAGTAGAACAGGTGGTAGCAGATTTACGCAAAACGGCGGAGGAAAAACAACGTGAGAAGGAAGAAAAAGTAAAAGAAATTCGAGAAATGCAAAATAGTGAAAGAGCTTCAGATAATATAACAGCAACTTCTAGTTTTCGTGGTCGAGCTCATGCTACAACATATTTACATTGTGGTTATTGTAATGAAAGTGGACATGTACGTGCGGAGTGTCCACTTCTGCGACGAAAACGCTCTCGAATGCCATAAAAAAATAATAATAATAATAATAATGTGAATATACAAATAAATATATATAAATAAATATAAAGAAAGAGAGAGAGAGAGAAGGAAGTAAGGGGGGGGGGGTGGTGGTGGGAGATTATTGGATTATATTATATTTCTTTATTATATTATTATCAACAATTTTTTTCTAAATATTTGATCCTGTTTCAATAATTGTACAATTCGAATCTTTTTTTTTTTTTTTTTTTTCCTCTGTTTATATTTAGTAAGAAAAAAAAAAACTCTCAGGAAAATGGAAGAATGATAGGGGAGGGGAAAAAAAAGAATAATTAAAATAAAATAATGGAATCAGATAAATAAAAAGAAAGAGTGAATGAATTATTTTATTTCCTCCTCATTAGTACTGATTATTATTTATTATTATTATTTGTTGTTGTTATTACTATTATCGCTATTGTTGTCGTTAACTATGTCTTTTTCTCTTTTCTTGTTTCTTTTTTCTTTTTTAATGTTTCTTTTTATTATATAAATATGAAAAAGAAAAATAATTTTCAAAATGTCTTTGACAAATCAGCGGGTAAAATCTACTCGATATGAGGAGGTTAGTGAAACTCAGAATGTAGAACTTCAAGCTGTAGCAAAAACATTATTTGATCGTCTTAAAAGACATTTATCAAATCCAACACTTGAAGTTGAAGTAAGACTTTGTCGTTTTATAGAAAAAAGAAATTCCAACTTTAATAAAGATAAAACAGAAAATGACAGTGATAGTATAAAACTTGTAGAGGCTAAAGTAGAGTCTAGCGTTTCTGCAATAGACTTTTTACATATAAAAGAATATTGTAAATCTAAATTTTCAAGTAGTTCTCTTTCACACTCCACTACACGTGATGTTGTTGTAGGTGGGCGTCGATATACATATGATATGAATACACCAAATCAATGTATAGCCTGTGTTCAGAAAAAACGTTTATTTGTAAGTAATATTTTATTACCTAATAGTACATATAATCTTCGATTTTCTGCTTCAACAGAAGTACGAGAAGCTTTACCAGTAACTGGAGTTTCACCTAAAAATGGATTTACACGAATTAAAGATCGTGAGAGTATTATTGATGGTATATTTCGATATGATTTGACAAAAGTAAAAGAAATGAAAGGCATTGAAGCAAATGAGGTGGAAATTGAGGGTGTTTTTTCAGATTCACAAACACACTTAACAGAAGCATGGATGCTAGAATTACTTACTCGAGGTATTACACTTGCAACTTTACCAAGTAAGAGTAAAAATAGCAACGAAAATGAAAATGATAGTGATGATGACGATGATGTATCGGCTAAAGTTAATTATAAACCTCATTTAGAGGACCAATCAAATTCAAAACCCTAAATAGATAATTTGATGTTTATTTTTCTATTGATTTTTTTTTTTTTTTTTTGACTATTTTATTGGTGTACGTGTGCTTTCTGATGCGGAATGTTATCATTACTACAAGATTCGTCTTTTTTTTTTTGCAGATTTCGTGTAATTATAAATTAAATCATCAATTTTATATTTTTATAATTATAATAATAATAATAGTAGTAAAAAGTGTTTTTTTTCTTTATTTTTTTATTATTATTTTTTTTTTTTTGTTTTTTTCTGGATTATATTCTTCTTTCAATTATTTCTTTATTATTACTATTACTTTATTTTTTTATTTATTTATTTTTTCCTTAAAAAATAAAAATAAAAAAAATAAAAAAAAACTTTTAGAAATGATGCGCAAAACGCCCATCTATGCTTTGGCCGCCACACGTAAAATATTGGTTGGTAACGGCCCAACATTTTCTACTGGTGGTGAGTGCATGAATACGTGTGATATTCAAAATGCATTTCCCATGAATGAGCGTGGGATTCGCTCCTCCTCACCTTTTAAAGAACCCAATACTGCAATTTATGATACATATCTTTCATGGACGTACTTTCAACCAATGGATGTAAATATTGAAAAACTGCCAGCACCAGAGGCAAAGTATTATCAACGACACACAAAGAAACCATGGGATATTTCAACAACAGAGTTAATTGAAATTCAGTCACGAAAGAAGTATTTCCAAGTATGGGGGTATCTTATTGCCTTTATTTACTTATATTTCTTAATGCCAAAGGAGAAGTCTTTCAGTGGATTACATGGACCTGATGGACACTGGATTATGTTACCGAAGGCTAGGCCGGAGTTATTCTAAGCTAGAATTTTATTAATATTATTTATAAATATTATTATTATTGTTTTGGTTTTTTTGAAGCTTGATCGTGTCTTTTTTTATTATTATTATTCGATGTTTTTGTCGTATTAGTACATAGGAGTAGGAATTTGCAAACATATTTATGAACTCAAAAAAAAAAATAAAATAAAAAAAACAAAAATAAAAAATCAGAGAAATCCAGATGAAGCAAGTATATATTTAAATTTTTTTTTGCGAGATACACAGCGTAATTGCAAAATTAGGTAACCGTAGTATATGGAGTGATATGTTTCTTTTTTCCATTGAAAGTTAGAAAGGAAAAAAAAAAAAAAAAGAAGTGAAAAAAGAAACAAAGGTAATGTCTGTGTCTCTTATTTTTTTATTTTTATTTTTATTTTTATTTTTTTTGACAGAATGAGGGTTTCAGTATTGTATCAGAACTTTTAAAATGTAAAAATATGATATTACTGTTTTTTCTTTTACTTAATATTATTTGTCTTTTTTTTTTTTTTTCTAAGGAGTTAAAGAATAGAAAGAAAATCTAAAAGTTTGAATATTTATAGGTTATTGGTTTGTTTTTTACATATATATTATTATCTGTGTCCTTATTAATTTTTTGTGAGATATAAAGTATATATATATATCTTATAAAGAAAATGAGTCTTGAAAGTACTTCTTATCTACAACGTCTCAGTGAAAAGCCTGAGCGAACGCGTAACTTTTGTATGGTGGCCCATGTAGATCATGGTAAAACTACATTAAGTGATTATCTTGTAGCAAGTAATGGTATTTTATCCCCACAACTTGCTGGAGAAGTTCGATTAATGGATTCTCGCCCAGATGAACAGGAGCGATGTATTACAATGAAAGCTAGCTCTATAGCGTTACGTCATATTCATAAGCAAAGTGAATATTTATTAAATCTTGTAGATTCTCCAGGACATATTGATTTTTCTTGTGAAGTATCTACGGCAATGCGTTTGTGTGATGGGGCTGTTATTATTGTTGATGTAATTGATGGTGTTACACAACAAACAAATGGAGTTTTACGTCACGCCTATCGTGAAGGTCTTTCTATGTGTCTGGTATTAAATAAATTAGATTTACTTATTACAGTGCAACAACTTACACCTGAGGAGGCTTATTATCGTATGCGTTCTATTGTAGAAACATGTAATGCAGCACTTGCTGGATTTGCAAATCAACTTAAAATTCAAGAAGATGAATGTGTTATGCAGCAAGATCGTGGTGATCCAAGTGATGATGTTTGGTTTTGTCCTACAAAAGGTAATGTATTATTTTGTAGTTGTTATGATGGTTGGGCATTTAGTACAACTTTTTTTGCTAATATTTATGAAAATAAATTAGGTATTGAAAATTTACAAGAATATTTATGGGGTGAATATTATCTTGATACTAAAACAAAAGTAATTGAAACAACTCCAAAACGAGTTGGACAACCTTTATTAGCTGTACAATTAATGTTTGAACCTGTTTGGAAATTATATAATACATTTTTAGAAGATAAAGAAAATATAGAAGAACAATTACGTATGTCATCAAAACTTGGTATTAAAGAAACAATATGGAATAATCCTAGACGAGATCAACGTGGTAAATTAAAATCTTTATTATCTGCTTGGCTTCCACTTGCTAAATGTGTTTTAAGTACTATATGTGAAAAATTAGATTCACCTGTAACAGCGCAGCAACGTAGATTAAGATCTCTTATTCCAAGATTTGATGAGGCAACAGATACTGTTAAAGAAGCTTTATTAAAATGTTCTCCATCACCTAATGCACCTTGTATTGTATATGTTTGTAAATTAATTGATACCCAATTTCTTGTAGGAACTACTATTGGACAAGAAGAAAATAATGAAGATGCTTTTATTGGATTTGCTCGTGTTTATAGTGGTCGTCTTCGACCTGGACAAAAAGTTTACGTTCATAGTGATGATAAAATTGTTGAAGCTATTGTACGTAAAGTATTTTTATTTCGTGGTACTGGTCTTGATGAGGCAGCAGAAGCTTGTAGTGGAACTTTATGTGGAATTGGTGGATTAACTCCATATATAACAAAATATGCAACATTATCAAGTTTTGAAGGAGTTCCTCCTTTTAGACCTCTTGTTCTTCCTAGTACTTCAATTGTTCGTGCCTCCGTTTTTCCTAAAGATCCTAAAGAATTATTTAAACTTGTTCAAGGATTAAGATTACTTTATAAAGTAGATCCACAAGTTGAAGTGAGTATTCTTCCTACAGGTGAACATGTAATTGGAACTGCAGGTGAAGTTCACTTGGAAAGATGCATAAAAGATCTTGTTGATACTTTTGCTCGAGTTGAAGTAGTTTCATCAGAACCTTTAGTTTCATTTCGTGAAAGTATTGCACCTGGAGGTGCTAATATGAAACCAAAATTACATACTGCAACTACACCAGATGGAACTTTTTCTATAACTCTTTATGCTCGTTGTTTACCTTCAGAAGTAATTGAAATATTAAAAGATGATAATAGAAATCATGATTATAATATGCAATTTCGTCGTCAAGTAGAAACTGCATTAAAATTAAATAAACGATGGTCTTTAGAAATGCAACGTGGTATTGTAGCTTCTGGACCTAGTAAACTTGGATTTATAGGAGCTATTCTTCTTTTACAATTTGGAGATGAAGAAGAAGGAATTGAAAAGGTAAAACTTTTTAATAATTGGAGAGATTCTATTACAGCTGGATTTCAAGCCGCTGCTGAGAGTGGTCCAATGGCACAAGAACCATTATTTAATATTGCTTTTATTATTACAGATCTTATTATTGATACTTCTACTGGATTATCAGGTGGAATGATACTACCTTGTGTACGTGATGCGTGTCGGGCGGCAATGGAATTACACCCAAGAAGACTTGTAGAACCTGTGTATGAATGTACTGTTTACTCTTCTGGGGCAACACAAGGAAAAATATACGGCTCCCTCAGTCGTCGTCGCTCTGAAATTATAGAAGAAGTCCCAAATGAAGGAAGTGATTTATATTATATTCGTTGTTTATTACCAGCAGTAGAGGCATTTGGGTTACAAGATGAATTAAGAGTGGCCACACAAGGTGCCTCCACTGCACAATTACAAATGAGTCAATGGAATACAGTAGAAGCGGATCCATATTTTACTCCCACAACAAAAGAAGAAATTGAAGAACATGGAGCGGAGTTGGCAACAAAGAATATTGCAGAACAATTACTGGAACGTATTAGGCGTCGAAAAGGTTTACATCGTGAACGTGTAGTTGAAAATGCAGAGAAGCAAAAATTTTCTCTTAAAGGAGCCTAAAAACTTTCTAATACAGAAGTTTAGTTTAAAAATATAAATTTTATGACCTAGAGAAGGGAAGGGGGGAAAGAATAAAAGAATTAAAAAAAGGAGGGGTGATTGAAACATAAATAAATAAATAACAATTAAATAATTCTTACTTTTATTATTATTATTATTATTTTTTTTTTTTTTTGCTAGGTGATTATTATATTTTCACGATGTATATATATTTATTCCTTGTTATTATGATTATTTTACTCTAATCCTATTTATTTATTTATTATTTTCTCTTCCCCCATCCCTCTTAATATTATTTCTTTTAGTTAATAAGAAGAAATGACAGAGTCTACACGGGTTCGTGTGGGTCCTGTAACAGAATTTAAAGACAAGAGTCGACAATTAATTAAGTGTGGTGATAGAAATATTGCTGTTTATCGATATAAAGATAAATTCTACGCACTTGATAATGCCTGCTATCATCATGGTGGACCACTTATTGAAGGTGATATTGAAGATATGGGAGGTCATCCTTGTATAGTTTGTCCGTGGCATCA
The DNA here is from genome assembly GCA_030849755.1 of Trypanosoma avium. Lineage (NCBI taxonomy): Eukaryota > Euglenozoa > Kinetoplastea > Trypanosomatida > Trypanosomatidae > Trypanosoma > Trypanosoma avium. The sequence goes on along the minus strand of JASANY010000910.1, from coordinate 89,327 downwards.
ATATCATATAACTCTTGATACTGGAGAAGGACTTTATTGGGCTTTGCAATTATCATCATCAGGAATTCCTGATAAGAATGCACCACAAACTGTACGTTCAAAAGGACGAAAACAGCGAACTCATATTGTAACGATTGAAAATGGAGATATATTTGTTACAGTAGATACTAGTGAACCTACTTTAGATAGTGATGTTTATGCAGAAATGCCTATTGCTAATCAAGAACAAACAATGTCACATCCTGTAAGTACTGGTGGTTTAAATAGAAATCTTCATAGTGGTATTCGTAGTGGTCAAGTACTTGCTGGAATGGCAGCAAAAAAACGAACATTTACTTTTGGATCTGCAGATTATCGAGTTGTAGCATGTGTTCGAGCAGAACGTATTTGTGAGGATACAAAAGAATTTTACTTTAATTTATGTCAAGGTAAATTAGAAACTCCAATTTATCCTGGACAATTTGTAGATTTACAATTACCTATTGCATCAGCATCAGGTAAACCTTTTATGCGTCGTTGGACTATTATGGAAACAAATAAATCAGGATGTCTTTTTACTCTTATTATAAAAGCAGCAGAACAAAGTCGTGGTGGAAGTGCATGGATGTTAGAAAATGGTGTACATCAACGTTTTCCATTACTTCTTATTGGGGGTAATTTTACATTATCACATCATATGGATCGTTTACGTGAAGTTAAAGGACGTATTGTAGTTCTTTCTGCAGGAATTGGACTTACAGCTCCATATGCTTCTTTACGTAAATATATTGATGGTATACCAGAAATTGGAATACCAAAACTTCAGGTTATTCACCTTCATGTAGAAAAGACGGCATCTTTTCTTTTCGGAGAAGAAAATTTTGTTCGATGGCATAATAGTAATGCAAATCATTTTACTTATCGATTTCATTGTTATCTTACAAGACAATTATCAAATAATTTAATGAATGAGTCATTAAAAAATATTACAACATGTGGTAGAAGACCAAATGAAGAAGACATTAAAGATTTTGTTCAATATTTTATAGGTACTTCTCCTGTTATTGCATTTGTATGTGGACCTCCTTCTTTTATTCGTATGGGTAAAACTGTACTTGCTTCACTTGGTGTATTAAATACTGATATGCTAACAGATGAGGATTATGAACATACTGTGTAAAACAGGGAATGGATAAAGGGAAGGTAAGGGAGGGGGAAAAAAAAAAATAAAAATAAAAAAAAAAATAAAAAATATATATACATATATAAATAACGAACTAATTATTCCTAATAGCTTCCCAATAACGAGGAAAAAATTATAATTATTTATTTCTAATAATTTATTTATTATTATTATTATTTTTTTTTCCCCCTCACTTCTCTCTAATAGTTTATTTTTTTTTTTTTTTCGTTTCGTCATATTATAAATTTTATTATCATTATATTTTTTCTTTACTACCCCCCCCCCTACTATATATATTTGTGATGGAAAAAACAAAAAACAAAAAAACAGGGAAATAATTTTCTTTTTCTATTTCATTTTTAATTCAATTGTTATTATTATTATTCCCCCCTCACCCTCCCACCATACCCACTCTTCGAATTTTAATTAAAGGAGCTTTCTTCACATCCTTTACCGAGTGTATCTTGTGTGAATTAATTTAATATATATATATATATATATATATATATTTAAACATATACATGGGCGGCTCGCAGAGTACAAGTATTCAGCACCAGCAGCAGCAGGCAGCAGCGGCGGCGCATGACACAAATGCCTGGGGACTACCACCAGAAGAAATCCCACAAGATGAACTTGATAGGGATGAACTTGTATTACAAACGTGGGCTTTTTGTAAAGCAAAGCCGGCACCTGCGAAAAATTATCGTAGTGACGTAGAGGAAAGAAAAAGACGACAATCTGTGGCTTGGCGAAAACGTGCAAGTTTTATTGAATTAGATTGTGGTGAGGACAGTTTCTTTGTATCAAATACATATAAAGTTATTGGTGTTGCGGATGGTGTGGGTGGTTGGCGTGATGAGGGTGTTGATCCAGCCCTTTTTGCAAACTCACTCATGGCAAACGCTAAACTTTTCTCTGAAACTCATCGAAACGAGTTGGATCCAGAAGTTATTTTACAATCTGCCTTTGATAAAGTATTAAATGATAAAACAGTCAAGGCAGGTAGTAGCACCGCCTGTATTGCTACTCTACGCAAAAATGAAGCTGGCTCTCATATTCTTGATATTGCAAATGTTGGAGATAGTGGTCTGCTTGTGGTGCGTAATCGTAATGTCTTACATCGCGTGCATGAGAAAGTTCACGGATTTAATGCGCCGTTTCAACTCGCTGTGTTGCCTCGTCACTTGCAGGGCCGCGCCTTCTCTGATAACGTTAGCGACGCCACGCGTGAAATAATAGAAGTACAAAAAGGTGATGTTGTGATTGCGGGGACGGATGGTCTCTTTGATAATCGCTTTAATGCGACTTTAGCCTCAGAGGCGGGATGGATTGGGAAAGTTGAGGGAAGTGTGTTGGAGCGGGTGCCACTCGCGGGGTTTATTCTCAGCGCTTTTTTTGCAGATGAGAAAATTGCGTACATCGACCCACAACGTGTGGCCCAGCGCATTGTGCAAGATGCTTATAAAGCTTCACTTGATCGTGAGGCCCACACCCCGTGGTCTGCAATGTTAAAAAAGTTTGGGGCTGCGGATGCAAAAGGAGGAAAAACAGATGATATTACAATAGTACTAAGTCGGGTGACAACACGGGAGGAATTGAATGCGGCTACTACTTGGTAAAGAGTTTTTGAAAAGAATTAGAAGGAGAGAAAAAGGGGAATGAATGAGGGGTTTATGACAAGAATAAAATAGCATTACATTCTTTTTTTTTTTTTTTAAATTAATTAATTTATTTTTGATACATTATTAATATTAATAATAATGATGCTGATGGTTATCATTTTAGTAAGAGTGAGGTGAAAAAAAAAGAGGAAGAGGGTTTTGGGGAAATAGGGGAAGAGATTTAGATAGGGAAACAGGAGCAAGAGAAGAAATTATAGGTATTTTTATGATCATAACTGTAAGTATGTGGGAGAGGTTAAGGGAAAGAATGGAAGTGGTGATTATTATTCCTTTCAATGGTGAGAGCAAATCTGTAATTTTGTTTCTCTTTTAGATTTCACTTTTTTTTTTTTTTTCCCCTTGTTTCCCACTCCCGGTTTCCTGTTTTTTTTTTTTTTTTTTGACTGAGAAGAGTTATTGTAGGTGTATCTTTTGTTTTATTTATCTACATATTTATGTATATATATATATTTTTTTTCGTTTTTACTTATTTTTATTTAGAATAATAATATTAATAATTAATATTTTTTGTTATTCAACCATCTCTATAAAAAAAATGTATTTTTTTTGCCTTTTTTCTCCCCTTTTCTTCTAAGATATATAGATAAATTCTAAAAAAAGTAGGGAACTCATCCTGTGATATTACACAGATGAGTCTTGACAACCCAATCGCAAAATTCTTTGCGAAAAAATATTCTTCTACTTCTACTACTACTTCTTCTTCTTCTCCTTTAGGGCATAAAAGACTTCGCTCTGAAGAAAATACATCAGCCGATATCATCACAAAAAGAACATTATTAACAACAGAAACGGAGTCACCAACAGAAATAATAAAATCATCAATAATTGGTACAACTGATGCTGCTTCTTCACTAATTTCACCAAATACAGAAGAATTTGGAGGGGCTGGAAGGTCTTTTCCTACTGAATTATCTTCCGCAAGTCCAGTAAAAGTTATGTTATTATCCGATGAAGAAGATGATGATGAGGCAGAACTACGACTTTTACTTGGAGGTTCTAATAAAGTATTTGTACGTCCTCCATTAAAAGTAGAAACAAAAAAAGAAATAAATAATTTTATATCATCTAAGAAATTATGTCTTGATACTGATTCTAATAATAATATTGTAGAAATAAATAAACTTCCATGGTCTACTCGATCTAATGATGTATTAAAAAAACTTTCTGATCTTTTTGAAACACAATTTAGATGGGAATTAAGAAATAATTCAGATCTTATGCAAGTTTTTGAACCTTTTTTTAGTGATAGAGCTCTTAAACGTATTAAAACAGATGATGAAAAGAAAAAAATTATTTCAGCACCTAAAATAACTATAGAAAGTACAAATGCTGCAGGTGGTTATACTTTAAGATCATATCAAGTTGAAGGCGTACAATTTTTACTAAATAAATTTCATAATGGAATGCCTTGTATTTTAGCTGATGATATGGGATTAGGTAAAACAGCACAAATAGCATCTTTTCTTAATATATTAAAAATACAACATTCTATTGATGGTCCTCATTTAATTGTTGCACCTCTTTCAACTTTAACAAGTTGGACAAGAGAACTTGCTCGTTGGGCTCCTTCATTACGTGTAGTAAAATATCATGGAGAAAAAAAAGGACGAACTTCTTTACGTACTTCTCGAGTTAATCGACATTGTGTATTTGTAACAACTCCTTCAGTATTTAATCAAGATCGTGGATTTTTTAGAAAAAGAGTATGGGTCGTAGCAATAGTAGATGAAGCTCATGTACTTAAAGGACGTACTACTATGATATCTTCTGTTGCACGAAAATTAAATGCATGTTTTCGTTTAGCTGTTACAGGTACACCTGTTCATAATAATGTTGGTGAAGTTTGGAGTTTAGTTAGTTTTCTTTATCCTTCCTATTGTGCATATTATGAAAGTGATGATGAGGATCCAGTCACGGCAGCAGAAGATTGTGCTCGTTTACTTCAATATATAATGTTACGTCGAACTAAAAGTTCTATTGAATTAGGAATTCCCCCACGTATTGATGAACCTACTATTATGCTAACTCCTACAGGTGTACAACAACAATTATTAGCAAAAATGACAGAAAAAGTTTTAAATGAAAGTGAAACAAGTGGTTCACATTTACAAATTCATTTAACACATCAACGTATTGTTTGTAATCATCCTTTAGCAATACGAATGTTAGCAGCTGAAAATCGTCGTTCTGGAAGTGCAGGATGGAAAGAACGTATGAGTGAAGCAGGTATTGAATTAAATGAAGCATCTATTATTACACCAAGTGCTAAAATGATTGAACTTGATCGTATGTTACGTGAATTTAAAGCCAATGGTCATCGTTGTTTAATTTTTTCTAATTTTACATCAGTATTAGATATTTTACAAGCACTTTGTGTTTTACGTGGGTATAGTTTTGAACGATTAGATGGCTCCACACAACGTGTTGAGCGTGAGTTATCAATGATTCGTTTTAATACCCCAGAATCAGCTTGTTTTATTTTTCTTTTAACAACAACAGCAGGTGGAGTTGGGGTAACTCTTACTGGGGCGGATACTGTTATTTTATTTGATGCACATTATAATCCACAAATAGATCGACAAGCCGCAGATCGTGCTCATCGTATTGGACAAACACGAATTGTTCGTGTGTTTCGTTTATGTTTAACAAATACAATTGAGGAACGTATTTTAAATGTTGCACTTAGAAAAGCTTCACTTGGGGATTTTATTGTAGATGGTGGGAGTGGTGGGAAAAATGATGAGGCTTCTGGTGGGTCAATATCTTCTGATAAAATTCGTTTACTCTTTGAAAGTCAAATACAAAATCCAACTACAAATAATCACAATAATAATAATAATAAGGATATGATGTTAATTCATCAAAATACAAATACTTCTGTGGAAGAGGCTATGGTAGAAGATATTTTACGTGTAGAAGCATACGGACTTCCAAGACGACCATATGATATTAATGTTAATATAAATAATAATTCTGAAAATAAAAGAAAAGGAGGTGGGCGACCTACGGTTGGTATTACACATAATTGTTTTACATGTGGAAGTAAAATGCACCCATTAGAGCCTCTCTATCATTGTAGTGTGTGTCCTAAAGCATATCACGCGGAGTGTATTGGAGAAAGAAAATTATCATCAACAGGAATTAATAAAAATCAAAATAATAATAGTCAACGAGTTTGGAGTTGCCCACGTCATAGTTGTGCTTTATGTGGGAAATCACAAGTTGTAGATGGAGCAGTGTTTATGTGTACGGAGTGTCCATTATCATTTTGTTTTGATTGTTTAGATGCACGATATTTTGATTTAGATGAAAGTAAAACACAATTTGTGCATATTCGTAAAACTTATGCTGGAATGGAGGTGGAGGGAATGGAAGAGCGGCGGTCGGTGTATTATATTACGTGTTTACATTGTTGTGGTCTCTTGTCATCATCATCTAGTGAAATAAGTGATGATTCAGAAAGCAATAATAATGAGGAAGAAGAAGAAGAAGAAGAGGAAAAAAGAGAAGAAGATGCTTGTGCTGAAGAAGTAGAAGAGGTTTTTGTATAAAGAATTATATAGCATATACATTTACATTTATATTTATATATATAAAACAATATATTATCATAGAGTATTTTTAATTACTATAATTCTCTCTATTTTTTTTTTTTTTTTTTTTTTCACTATTATATAATTCGATTTTTTAATTTATATAACAATATATAAATATATATTTATATTATTCCCCCCCTTTCTCCTTAAATATATAAAAACAAAAACAAAAGCAAAAAAAAACCTCAATGAAGTAAAAAAAAAAAAAAAAAAAAAAAGAAAAAAAAAATTTATTCACAGACAGAGAAAACCCCTGTTTTTTTTTTTCTGATTTTTTTGATTTTTTTTTTTTTCTTTTTTTCTGTCTCTCTGCTTACACTTCAATAAAAGTTCGTTCATAAGTATATTAATATTAGTAATTATTATTATTAATTTTTTTTTTCTTCTTTTATTATTATTAGTATTATTATTATATATATGTTTTTTTTTCATATGATTTAATTTATCAGTTGATTTCTTTTCTTTTCTCTCTATCTCTCTCTCTTTTTGGTCTTACTTAATTCTCTAATTTTTCTATTTTTATTTTTTATTTTTTTCTTTTTGGGGGGCGAAATATATATATTCTCTAAATGTAAATTGAGAAATATCATTTTTAACTCAAAAGACAAAAAAAAAAAAAAAAAAAAAAAAGGAAAGGAAAAAAAAAAAAATTAATAATAATAATAACAAAAAATTAATTATGCATCATGTTCGTGGACTTGTACATCGATCTTCTATCAACGTTTTACGAAAACTTGAAAAAAGTGTAGTACCAAATGATATAAAAACATGTTTTATTAATTCTATTTTTATAGATAGTATGGGTTTATATTCAAATGTTGAATTAATTCATCCTGCTGCACTGTTAAAAGTATTATCTGATATACCAAAATCTGAAGCTCTTTTTCATATACAAGAAGCTAAAAAAAAATTATTATTATTATTATCACAATCCTCATCATCATCATTCCCAGTAGTAAATGAAATAAATTCAATTAAAAACACAGATCCTTTACTTTGTGTAAAATATACTACAGAACACACAGTAAAAGAATTATATAAACGTCAATTACGTTTTCTTTCAAAGTCGGAAGGACGTTTAATGGCACATGATCTTTCTCTTGTTGAAAAATTCACACAACAATTACTTTCAAAAGTAAATTTACAAGATAATGAAGTACAACAAAAACAAAAAGAAGAAATATTATTATTTTCACCAGATGAAGTTGCCATGTATCGTGGAATTGTAGAAGAACTTGTTAAAATTAATTCTCCAGCTGCATTAGCATTAGCAATGAATATAAAATTTCCATCACTTGGAAGTGGGGCGAGTGTTGCATTAGCTTCATTAGTAAATATTGATAAACCCACAGCAGTTCTTTCATTTTTAGAAGGTTTCTCTGAAAAAGATGAAATATCAACAGCCTCAGAAACGTGTGCAACTCAAGTTGCCATTCGTCTACGAAATAAATTATGGGAACTTCGTGATGTTAATTCAAATAATTCAAATAATAATAATAATAATAATAATAATAATATATTTTGTGAATCTCTTGCTGTAGCATGTCGTTTTAATATAGATCCTGGAAGTGTTTTTCCAACAGATGCTGCGGCAATTCAAAGATGGAGTTCACAATTTTTTCATGAGGATATACTTCCTATAGAACGTGCTTCTATTATTAAAGATATTATTTCTCGTAAAAAAATAATGCCTCGTCGTGTTTCACTAGATTGTCTTAGTAGTTGGTGTTTGAATGATTTAGAACGTCCATGGTTAACAACTCTTATAGGAAATAATAATAATAATAATAATAATAATAATAATAATAGTGAATCTTCTATTGGGAGTTATGATAGTGAGTCTGTATATCGTTCAGCACTTTCATTTGCGTTAAAAGATCCAAAAAGATATTTAGTAGATAGTAGACTTTTACATCAATATGCATTTCTTCTTAAAAGTGGTGATGTAGAAGTTACACATTCTAGTTTTGTAAATTTTATCGAAGAATGTGGTGAATGCCATGGGGAAAATGAAAGACCTGAAGAATTAGAATTTCTTTTATCTATTAATAAAGATATTTCTATTTTAGAATCATTATTAGCACTTGCCCCACTATGTTCGTATTGGCGAACTTTACTCTTAAATAAACCAGAAAATATTGAAGCTGTAATAGCTCCAAATAATAATATTCGAATAAAAATAAAATTACCTCGTGTACATGAATGTGTAGAAGCTGCATCTCGTTCTTTAGAAGAAGGAAAAGAAAAACATAATAATTCATTATTATTATCTTCTTCTTTATATTTATTACCTGTTATATTTGAAGATAATGATATTATTGTATTAAATAAACCACCCCATTTAGCCTCCTCCCGTCATGCTCTAAGTTGTACTCAATTAAATGATTATAAAACAACTGATATTATTTCTATTTTATTAACTTCACCAGAGCGAGGAAATATAATGCGAAATATATTTCGTCAAGGACAAATTCATAGACTTGATAGTGAAACAAGTGGAATTTTAATTTTAGCAAAAAGTGAAATTGCCGCATTATCACTTCGACATCAAATAGGCACTAGTGCCGCCTATTCACAAAGTAGTAAAATATATCTTGCATTATGTGTAATATTAGAACCCAACCTCACACAAATTCCACTGCGTGGTGTATTAAAAGATCCAATAGATGTTAAAATAAATACAACATATCATATCATTCATTTTTTTCCAAATTCACGAATAGCATTAGTGGAGTGTCGAATACAACAAGGAAAAAAACATCAAATTCGTCGACACTTATCAAATGCAGGATTTCCTATTTTACAAGATGTAGAACATGGTGGGGCGGCGTGTGTTTCTGCATTAATAAATAGAATTGCATTACACGCCTCTGCAATTACAATTGTACACCCAATAACTGCTGAAGTTATAACATTTGTGGCACCGTTAGCAAAAGATATGAAGGAGGCTATTGAACAACTTGAATAGGGTAAAATAATATAAATAAATATATATTCACAGATAAAATCGTTTAGTGAATTAAAATATAGCTTCTATATAATATATATATATATATATAGGATGTTGTTGTTGTTGTTGTTGTTGGGGTGTGTGGGTGGGAGAGAGAAAGAAAGAGAAAGAGAGGGTAGATTGGGTAAGGATAAAGGAAAAATTATTTATAATTAAAAGATTTTTTTTTTTTTTTTTTCCTATTTTTCTATTTCCCATCCCTACCTTCGTATCCCTACTATTAGGTATAGACTAGCTGTTCCTATTTATTTTTCTTTTAAGAAAAACAAAAAAAAAAAAAAATAAAATAAATAAAAAGTGGAGTGTGGAGAATTATATATATATATATAAACCAAAAAATAACAAATTCAACATAAAGTGAAAGTAATGTTACCAACAATTATTATCTTCTCTAGATGGGTTGTAAAATCACCTAAATCCCTCAATAATCATACAAACTCTAATAAAATTAATTGAGGAGGTTTTTGTGGAATAAAGGCGGCAGATTCTTTATTTGAAAATTCCTGTGAAAACTAAAATAGAAGGAAAGAAACGTTCTTTAAATTATTGCGCCCCTAAAGGACTTCCACACGGATTTGTAAGAGAAGAAATTCCACCAACATTACGAGAGTAAATTTAAAAAGAGAGAGAGAGAGAAAAAAAAAAAAAAAAAAAAAGGCAAACAAAAGAGATAAGTTTATCTTATTTATTTCTTTTACTTATATTTACTACTGTTAAGTAATCTTTGATATTGATGAATTGTATTATTATTTTTTTTTTTCGCTTTGTGGTGATCTGTGATTCTTTGTGTTTGATCTTTTGATATTTTAAGTTGACTTTATTGCAATATCAAAGTTAATTTCGGATTATTATTATTATTATTATTGTAATAATAATTATTATTTTCCTTTCCTTATTTCTCTCCCTCTCTCTAACATTATTTTTTACTACCACTAGTACTACCATTTTCATAATCATAGTTCTATTACATTATAATTAAAATTAGAGTATTATATTAATACAATGGATTTCATCAATTACTTCCTTACAGTGCCTACTATTCCAAGTGTTTTATTTAGTATAGCTCTCCCATGGATTTGTCTGTTAATTTATGCAAGTTATTATTATTACTATTATTACTGGCGGGGCCCACGTGTGTTATCTCTTAATGATTTAGCACCTTTTGTATATTTTATGGATTTATTAACAAGTGAGGCAACTCCAGGGTTTGATCAATCTCTTTTGTCTCTCTTTCACCCAGATCTTTTACAAAATTATAATATTAAACATAATAGTAATAATAATAATAATAATAATAATAATATTTATATTGAAAGAGGACTATTACGAGCAATGATGCGATGTCTCTGTGATAGATTTGGAAAAGTTATACAAATCCCTAGAGAAACTGCAGTTTTACATCAAATTAATAATAATAATAATAATAATAATAATAATAATAATAATAATAATAATAAAGAATATACACTTGTAGCTTTAGTAGATTTTGAAAGAGCTCATGGGGTAAAGTGTAGAATGTCATGGGTTTGGAGAGATGCAAATAATATTAATAATAATAATGTTAATAATAAAAAAAATAATAATAATATTAATAATAATAATAATAATAATAATAATAATATTAATATTAATAATGTAAGGGACTCCTCACTGCGACGTCCTTTTTATGTTACAAGTTTCCATGTAGAACCTAAAAAAGAAAATATATTCGATGTTTTAGAATATTTAAATACAGAAGATTTTATTCCTTTTAGTGAATGCTTTGTGGAATCTCTCTTTCATCGCCCACCACATAAGGCAATTACTATGATGTTACCAGCATTACAGGAACGTTATACAAATAATAATATATTAAAATTACAGCAAAGTATTCAACAGGTGTGTGGGGCAACTGGTCTAGAGAGAATTGAAGAAATAAATATAATATTAATGAGTGAAGTTATACTGCGGGGACCTGTTAGTAATAATAATAATAATAATAATAATAATAATAATAATAATAATAGTATTAACATAGCGGATAGTAGCATCAATAAAGAAAATAATACAAACGTGAAAGATGCTACAGTGACATCTAGTAATAAAAATGAAGAAAAAGAAGAAAAGTTAAATAAAAGTAATAAACAAAGTAAAGTTCGAGGAATTGAAATGAAATTTCTAGTAACTGGTGTTGGACGACGTGAGGTGGAAGTATTAATATTATTAGTATTTACAGGATTACAATGTTTTGTAAGTAAATATGAAATACAGGCTCGCCCTGATAATCGTACACAAATATTACTTGATCATGATACTGGTGAGAAGACTATTATTGGTTGATAATTATATTATATTATATCGTATTATTTATTATTATTATTATTATTATTTTTTTTTTTTTCCTAATTTTTTTGCTTATCTATGCTCTTGTTTCTATTTTTATTTGTGATTCTATATTTTTATGTATTTATGCTTAAAATAATGCTTTTTTTTTTTTCTTTAACTCTCTTATTCTTTGAAAGTAAAGGATATATATATATATATATATTAATTTATTTATAAATTAAAAAGGGAGGAAAAAAAGAGCATAACGACAAGTGTTATTATTACGAGTATTAATAGTATTTCTATTATTTATTTATTTTTTATTGTAGCTTACACAAATTATAAGTAGGCATTATTCTCTTTTAATTTTTTTGATTTTTTTTTTTTTCATACAAAAAAAACAAAAAAATCAAAAGCAAAAAAAGGAGAATTATAGAAAAAACAAAAAAAAAAAATCAGCATACATTCTTAAACAGGAGCAAAAAAAAAAATAAAATAAAATAAAAAACTCCACAAAAACAAAACAAAAAGCAAAAACATATATATAAGTATATATATATATATATATATATATATATATAAATATAATTATATTGATATTTATTAAAAATTAATATTTGCCATTATCATACAGAAACCCGAAATTAAATACATTTATATAAAAAAGTATATATATATATATATTTCAAAGAAATTAATTGCTTCCGGTGTCTCCTTTTAAAAAAGAAAAGAAAAAAGAATTTTATATTCTTACTTTTTTTCGATATTTTTTAGTTATTATTAAATTATTCTAAAAAAAAATAATAATAATAATAATTTCTTTATTTGGCCCTTAATAAATACTGTGAGTGTGAGTGAGTATTTATCTCTGTCTCACTTTATATCTCTTTCTTTCTCTGTACAAAACGGAGAATAATAATAATAATAATATATATATATATATATATATATATAAGAGAAAAAGTGAGATAAAAGACAAAAATATTAAAGTTTCTAGAGTGAAATTAAAACAAATACAAAATAATAATAATAATAATAATAATAATAATAATAATAATAATTTGAAGCAAGAAGAAGTTTGACTAAGGTACTCAACAAACTATAGGTGAATAACAGGTTTAGATTATTAAAAAAAAAAAAAATTAAGGAAAAATAAAAAGAAAAAAAGTATCAACACAAGTAAAATAAAAGTGAAAATTAATTTTACTGACGAATAATCAATAACAGCAACAAAAAAAAAAAAAAGAAAAAGAAGTAAAAAAGTAAAACAATTACCAAAAAGAAAAATTAAAATAAAATGAAGCAAGATGCTACATCATTTTTCAGAAATATATCTGCAAAGATTAGTGCTGCTAAACAATCCTACAGTGGGAAAACACGTGAGCGCAGAGAAGAAGAAATAGAAGAACAAGAACCACAACAGCCTGTAACGCCTTCTACAACAGTATCTTCTTCTGGAAATATAAATATAAATACAGGAGTTATAGCAACAAAAAGTAATAATAATAATAATAATAATAATAATAGTGGGAGTAGTACAGGAGTAGTAGCGGGTGCTGGTATGAATAATAATAATAATAATAATAGTAATAATGATATTTCTCGTGGTGCTGGTAGTATGGGTGGGGTTGGTTATAATAATAATAATAATAATAACAATAATAATAATAATAATAAGGGTAGTACTAGTAGTGGCTTTTCTTTTCGAAATGAACAAATTAATGGAAGTTTAATGACTCAAGTGCGGCAAACAACACCATCATTGTATAGAGATCCAGTGAAACTTGAGGGAAATGATTCAAATAAATATTCTGCTTCAGCAAATACAAATATAAATACATCATCAGGAGGAGGAAGAGAAGATAATACTGATGGAAATAGTAATAGTACATTTAATAATAATAATAATAATAATAATAATAATAATACAATAAAACCTAAAGTTCACGTCAGTGCTGTAGTAGTAAGAACTCGAAAAATTAGAGATATGCCTAAAAATACATCTCCCATTATTGCCCAAAATCATGCTTCATTACTTCCACCACAGTTACCTCAATTTCGGGGGAAAAAAACATTAATATTAGATTTAGATGAAACCCTCGTGCATAGCTCTCTCTCTTGTCAACCTAAGAATTATGATTTAGTGTTAAATGTAAAAGTTGAAACAAATAATACAACCGTGTATGTTGCATTTCGTCCATATTTACATGAATTTCTTAGAGCTGTGGCCCCATTATTTGAAATTGTAATATTCACCGCCTCTGTTTCTATTTATTGTAATCCTGTAATGAATGCTATTGATCCTGAAGGTATTTTAGGTTCACTTCGTTTATATAGAGAACATTGTAGTATTTTAAATGGAGCGTATGTAAAAGATCTTTCATTACTTGGGCGGGATTTAAATCAAGTTGCAATTTTAGATAATAGTCCTGTAGCCTATTTATTTCAACAACGTAATGCAATTCCTATTATTTCTTGGTTTGATGATACAAGAGATGAGGAATTGCAACGATTAATTCCTGTTTTAGAAGCTTTAGCACATGCAGGTGAAGTATATGATGTGTTAGATCAATACAACGCGGTGTTGCAATTACAACAAGAGCAACTACGGCAGGATGATGATTTAACATAAGAGATTTATATTTATATTTATTATTATTATTATTATTTAGTTTATATTTTTTTGGCTTAATCTTTCTATTTTACTTTTACTTTTTTTTTTTTTTACTTTTATTTATTTTATTCGTGTGGTTTTAAGAAATAAAACTCATTGAAAGCGATGCAGTGAGTGATAAAAAAGAAAAAGTGAAGAGAGTCTAAAAAAAAAAAAAAAAAAAAAAAAAAAAATTATATGTATATTTATAAATAAATAAATAAATATTAATAATAATAAAAATACTACTAAAAGGGAGGAAAAAAAAAAAAAAAAAAATCGAGAGAAATTTTTTTTTTTTTTTTTTTTTTTTAAAGCTGCGTGAAGGGTATTTAATTATTTGTTTCCTCGAGTCAATTAAGGGGAGGGGTAAAACATTCAAGAAACAAAAAAAAGAAAAGGAAAAAAAGAAAAAAATACCGAATAAAAGAAAAGGAAGCCTTCACTATAAATATTTTTCTTTTAAGGATTTTTTTTTTTTTTTTTTTGATTCTTTATTTTTTTGTTCTGTATCATGTGGATGTTGAAAAAAAAAAAAAAAAGAGAAAAAAAAAAAAGAACAGAAAATAATATATATATATTTATATAAATGTATAATTTTTTATGATAGTTTTAATATCATTCTAATACTTTTTTGTTTTCTTTATTACACTTCAACCTTGTTGAACTCTTTATTATTATTAGTATTATTTTCTATATTTTCTAAAATTTTTTTTTGTGATGTTTTGGTGTTTTATCTTGCTTTTGTTTTCCTTTTCTTTTTCATTTACAAATTTTTCTTTTTTTTTCTTTTCTTGGAGGGTTAGTATCTTCCTTGTACGTCTTTATTAATTAACCCCCTCCCCCACCTCCTTTTTACTTTTCTCTCTACATTACTTCATCATAGTTGAAGTGTTTTTTTTTCTTTTTTTTTTTTTTTCCACTTCTTTATTATTATTCTTCTTCCGGAATTTTTCACTTTTATTCTTACTGTATGGACAAATATTATATATATATATATTTAAATTAACATAGTAATAATAATAATATTTAATAATTTAATATATATATATATATTTTTTTTGAATTATATATTTACAATTTCTCATATATATATATATATATTCTACAAATAATGTTCTCACTTCTCTCTCGAACTCTAGGAAGGAAAGTCATCACCACCACTACTACTACTACTACTATTATTACTATTAACAGTAATAACACTTCTCTCTCACAATTATATTATAAAATGGTACAACTCACACCCTCCTTACTTCGCCTACAAGATGATGTGTGTAGTGCCGCTATATTAGAATTATTAAAAGATAATATTTCATTTAAACAACTCGCCGCAAGTGAGGGGGCCGCTATTATTCGCCGAGATAGAGAAGATGATGAAAAGTTAGCGGAGGGAATTAAAATTGCCCAAGAAAAAGGAATTCTTAGCGGAAACCCACACATTGATAAAGTTACACAAATAAATGTGGCTGGAAAATCCGCACAAGAAATTACATCTGAAATTATACAACAATTACCAAAACGAGAAGGAAATATAATTGTGATGCAAGGATTATCAGGGACTGGAAAAGGTACAACTGTATGTAAATTACAAAAAGAACTTCCTCGTTGTGTGTCATGGAGTAATGGAAATGTTTTCAGAAGTTATACTTATCTTTGCTCTGAGGCATTACAGGGAAATATAAGCACCGAGCAACTCACACCAGAGTTATTACAATCTATAGAAAAACAAATAAGTTTTGAAAAGTTAAATAATGGTCAATATGATATTGTATTAAAAGGTGAAATGTATGTCTCAGATATTCAAAACACATTATTAAAAACACCACAAATAAGTAATGCCGTGCCTACAGTTGCTCAACAAACACAAGGCGAAGTAATTCGCTTCGCCGCCGCCGCCGTTGAAAAGTTAAGTAAAGAAGGATATAATGTTATATTAGAAGGAAGAGCTCAAACATTAAATCATATTCCAACTCCATTAAGATTTGAACTTGTGATGAATGATATAAGTTTATTAGGAGAAAGACGAGCGGCGCAGCGGGTGATGGCAAAAGCATTAGCAGATATGAAATCTAATCTTGATTCTGCAACGACTGAGGAATTAAATAAAGCTGTATTAAAGGCACTTTCAGAGATGTAGGAAAGAAAAAAGAAAAAAAAAGAGAGGAAGAGAGAGAGAGAGAGAGAGAGAGAGAGAGAAGATTCTTGAAAGAGGAAGAATAGGGTAGGGGGGGAAAAAAATAATAATAATAATGTAAACACAATCACTATGCTTATTGATCATACACACACAGACAAAAGGGGGAAAAAAAAAAATAAAAATAAATAAATAATAATAAATAAATAAAAATAAAAAGTTAATTTGTTATATATATATATATATATATGTGTGTGTATACTTAAATATTTTTAAAATTAGATTTGTGATTTTTTGGAGTAATATGAAAATTTATTTGGTACTCCGATGCTTCAAATAATGCATTTCGCGTTGTTATTATTGTTTTTTGTTTTCTTTTTTTATATATATCCCCGACTGTAATAAATAAATAAGGAAAAAAAAAAAAATCGTGTTGATTCTTGTTTTATTCTCACGCCACAAATTTTTTTTAATTTTGAAAGATTAAATTTAAAAAAAAAATTTTTTTTTAATTCAATTATTCAACTCTCTTGGCGTTTCCGTGCCTGTTCATCACTCTTTTTTACTCTCTCTCTCTCTATATATATATATATATATATATATATATATGTCTCTGTGTGTGTTTTTGTATCTCATCTGCGCTGCTCTGTTCATCACTTGCACTTCCTTTTTTTTTTTTTTGAGATCTTAGTAAGGAAAAAGAAAAAAAAAAAAAGAAAAAAGGAAACAAAAATAGATAAATATATTTTAAATGATGTCTGTTGGAAGTAAAATCCTCGCAGCAGTACGTGAGGCAATGCGGCAGCAGGCTATAACAGCTCTTATTGTTCCCTCCAGTGATCCTCATAATAGTGAATATGTAAAAGATGAATATAAATGTCGAGCTTATATTTCAAATTTCTCTGGTAGCTCTGGAACATGTCTGATTACAATGGATTCTGCATTATTATGGACGGATGGACGTTATTGGTTAGAAGCTCAGCAAACATTATTTCCAGAATGGAAACTTATGAAAGATGGAGATTCAGGAGTTCCTACACTGGATGAATGGGTTCAATTTAATTTAGGTTCTACTACACCTGTTGGAATGAATAGTTATTTATCAACTGTGGCAGAGTGGGAGCGACGAAGTAAGAAAATTAATTTATTACCTATACCTGAAATTGTACAACCTATAATGCCTAATATAGAACGACCTCCTACACATATCTTTGCTAGACCTATTAAATTTTGTGGACAAAGTTGTGAAGAAAAATTAGATGCATTAGTTAAAGAATTAAAATGTCAAAAATGTGATGCTATAGTACTTTCTGCATTAGATGAAATTGCTTGGCTTACAAATTTAAGAGGTAATGATGTTCCTTATAATCCTGTTTTTTACGCCTATGCTGTAGTTCAGAGAGATAATCCTATAATACATCTTTTTACTAATGCATCAAAATTACCAGAAGAAGAAGAGAATGACGAAGGAAAAATTAAAAAATTACCAATAGAACTTCATTCATATAATGATCTTGAAAATTATCTTGGTACGTTACCAACTGGTACTTTATTTCTTGTAGATGAATATCAGACAAGTCAACGATTATTTACAATAATGGAAACAAAAGGAATGCGAACACAACGAGTAAAATGTGGACCTGCACAAAAATTAAAAGCTATAAAAAATTCTGTAGAAATTGAAGGATTTCGTCAATGTCATTTACGTGATGGAGTTGCTCTTACTCGTTATTTAGCTTGGTTACATAATGCAATAGTTGTAAATGGTGATAATACTATAACAGAGTATAGTGGTGCTGAAAAATTAGAAGCTTTCCGACGTGAAGAAGATTATTTTGTACAGTTAAGTTTTCAAACTATTTCCTCTGTTGGAGCAAATTCTGCTATTATACATTATGCCCCACCCAAGCAAGGCTCCGCCACTATTGTTCAAAATAAATTATATCTTGTAGATAGTGGAGCACAATACCTTGATGGTACCACTGATGTTACCCGAACAATTTGTTTTCAATCCCCACAGCCTACAGAGCGGGAGGCATATACACTTGTTTTAAAAGGAAATATTGCACTTCATAATGCAATTTGGCCTACAGGCACGAGTGGACATCGCCTTGATGCCCTCGCCCGACTTTCATTATGGGAATTTGGATTAAATTATGCTCATGGTACTGGGCATGGGGTTGGTTCTTTTCTAAATGTACATGAAGGACCACAGGGAATTGGGACACGTCCAACTCCAACAGAGGCAACACTTCAAGCAGGAATGATAATGTCAAATGAACCAGGATATTATAAGGATGGAGAATTTGGTATTCGTATTGAAAATCTTGAATTAGTCGTTGGGGTTACAACAAAGTATAGTGAAAAGGGATTCCTATCATTTGATACTCTTACAATGGTACCACTCTGTAGGGAGTTAATTGATGTCTCTATTTTAACAGAAAAAGAAAAAGATGTTGTGAATACATATCATCATAAAGTAAGAGAGGCACTTATGCCACATCTTAAAAAAAGAAATGATACTTGCGCTATCGCCTATTTGGAACACCACACATTACCACTTTAAATAGAAAATTAAAAGAAAAAAAATACAAATAAAAATAGTAGAGAGAAATAAATATATATTTTTTTTTTTTATTTTTATTTTTCGTTCAACTAGTGTATTACTTTTTGCGTTTCAATACTTCTATCATATCGCTAGCAAAATTCCCCCCCTCCCCTCCCCACACACACATTAAAAAGGATGAAATTATTATTATTATTTTTTTTTTTAATAGCTGAGAGAAGTATCAAATAATGTCTTTTAATTTCCATAAAAATATTTTTGAGAGCATTTTCTGTATAATAATACTTGTTATTAAAATAAAGTGATTTTTTCCTCAATTTTTTCTTATTTTTTTCTTCTTTTTATCTGTATTGACTGCTTAAAAAAAAATAAATAATAATAAAAATAATAAAGTTATTATTATCACTGTGAATTTATTTCCCAATAAACCAAAAACAACAATGTCCGCTGGTGCTGCTGAGTTTAAAGCCGAGCTTCGTGCTGGAAATCCCAAGTTTGGTGTTTTCCTCAACTCCGCCAATCATCTACTCGCGGGTCAGTTCAGTCACTCTGGCTATGACTGGCTGTTAATTGACGCCCAGCACTCCCCTGTGGATGCGATGACGCTCAGTCAGATGATCGCCGCTATTCGCACTGGGCCGGCGCGGGCTATGGTGCGGGTGGGCAGCGCCCAGGACCGGCCTGGCATTCAAACTGCCCTGGACGCTGGCGCCGACGGGGTGCTGATCCCATACGTGAACACGGCGGCGGAGTTGGCGGCGGCCGTCGCCTGCTGCTACTACCCCACCGCCGGCACCCGCTCCGTCTACACCCCGCAGCAGTGCATGAACAGACACGGGCTGCTGGGCTACGCCGGGGAGGCGAACAAAAATGTGGTGGTCGCCTTTCAGGTGGAGACGGCGGACTGCATTAAAAATATTGACGAAATTATGGCGGTAAAGGGCGTCGACATTGCGTTTCTGGGTCAAAATGACTTGTGTATGTCTATGGGATTATATGAAAAGTACGTTTTCCCTGAGATGTATACATCACCAGAGTTAGGTGAGGCCACCAATAAACTTATTGCAGCTGCACGTGCTAATAATGTTATTCTTGGTATATTTTTATTTGGTGTGGATCGTGTGGGTGAATTCCTTGACAAGGGTTTTACTTTCATCAGTATTGGCAGTGAATTACATCATGCAGTAACACAAGCAGGTACATGGGTGAAGGCTCTTGAGAATATTTCTAATGAAAAAGGGAAATCTTGGAAGCATCAACCAAGTGCACTTGTTTAAGAGAGAAAAAAAGAGGAATTTAAGTTGGTTTTATAAGTTAAACTTATATTTTTATATTGTTTTTATATTTTTTTATATTTTTTGCTTTTTTAGGGATGAAATAGTAGAAATAAATTGGTTGAGAGCGAAGAGGGGTGCAGAGTAATATTTATTTTTTGCCTTTTTTTTTTCGGTAGCAATGTGAGAATAAAAAAAAAAAAAATGTCAGTGATCGTAAGTAATTTAAACAAAAAAAAAAATCTTTTTTTTTTCTGGGTTTTCGCATTCCAAATCTATTTTTTTACATTATTATCATTATTTTAAAATTTTATTTTTTCTGTCTTTCTTTGAGCGTTATTATAAGTGGGGGGAAAAAAAGGACGTCTTTTCTGATTTTTTTTTTTTTTTCGATCCAAGCATTAGTGAGTGAAGACACTTTAAGTAACAAAGAAACAAATACACAATTACACAAGCACACACATACACCAAAAAAAAAATAAAAAATGCATTTTTAATTCGCTTGTCTATTTGTTTTATATTTTTTATTGTATTGTCTTTAAATCATCTACTTTTTTCTGTCTATGTGCAAAAAAAAAAAAAAAAAAAAAAGAGAAAAAAAAAGTTGATTTTTTCTTAATTTTTTTTTTTTTTTTTGTTCTCTGTATCTCTCATTTTTCCTTTTTTTTGTATTTAGGGCAGTTTTGGGTCCTTTATTAATAAAAAAATATATATACACACTTTTTTTTGCTTCCAGAAGTGAAAAGAAGTTCAAATAAGGAAAAGCTGACCACAAAAGAAAAAAAAATTGAAGATCCAAGAGGGCTGAGAAAAGAACGCATATAGATTTTAATATTATTCAGTCAAAAAAAAAAAAAAAAAAAACAAAAAAAGGAGAATAAAGTAAAGTGATAATTAGGATTATATATATATATATATATTTTTTTTTTTTTCGACAAAAAATGTCGATTTTTTCAAAAAAGACTTGGCGTTTACAGGATATTATTCGAACGGAAGGTAAACAAGATATTGTAAGTGTTTTAAAAATCACACATCCATTTCGAAAACAACGTATTACTGTTGTACCTGCCCCATACTTTGCACAGGAATCATATTATAATGATTGGGTATATCAACCCTATGCAAAGGAACATCGTATGTTTGTTAGTAATGATATTTTTAATCCTACATATGTCTATATTGCCCGTATTCTTATTCGTCGTGGAATGTTTCCTGGATATGCTTACTTTCATCCTATGGGATTTCCAGACTGTATTGACCTTAACCTCAGTAGACGTGAGTTTATTTCCCGTGAACAACCATTAAAAACTCCAATGTTGTTACTTTTATTAACACCAAGTATGTTTCGTCAAACACGTCATCCATGGATTTCCCGTAGAGTATTAAATATTGTAGGTGAACAATATGTAACACACCCACGTGAGGAACATCAATCAATGGTTTTTATTCTTCCTCCATGCTATATACCAGATGCAGTTAATACATTGCAAGGACTTGGATTTCAAGTAACTGATCATACTCCTGCTGTAGCAGGTGATACTGTAATACTTAAAAAATTACATTCCTGGAGTGATATTGCACAATTAGTGGTTCTTGGATATATGTGGTTTATGATAGGTTTATTTTTTGTAAATGAGTCAAGAAGAATGCAAAAAATGTTTGAAGAATACAAGAGAGAAATGGTAATAAAGGCAGGAAAAGATCCTGCAGAAATGGGACTATAAGCTTAGTATACAACAATGACAACAATAGCAAGTACAATAATACTGCTAGAATCATACTTACCTGTTTCACAGATGAAGTTCTTTTAATATTATTATTATTATTATTATTATTATTATTATTATAAAAAAAAAAAAAAAAAAAAAAACGAAATATATATGATAACCAACTTTATTATAATTGCCTTTTTAAAATAAAGTGATTTTTTCCTCAATTTTTTCTTATTTTTTTCTTCTTTTTATCTGTATTGACTGCTTAAAAAAAAATAAATAATAATAAAAATAATAAAGTTATTATTATCACTGTGAATTTATTTCCCAATAAACCAAAAACAACAATGTCCGCTGGTGCTGCTGAGTTTAAAGCCGAGCTTCGTGCTGGAAATCCCAAGTTTGGTGTTTTCCTCAACTCCGCCAATCATCTACTCGCGGGTCAGTTCAGTCACTCTGGCTATGACTGGCTGTTAATTGACGCCCAGCACTCCCCTGTGGATGCGATGACGCTCAGTCAGATGATCGCCGCTATTCGCACTGGGCCGGCGCGGGCTATGGTGCGGGTGGGCAGCGCCCAGGACCGGCCTGGCATTCAAACTGCCCTGGACGCTGGCGCCGACGGGGTGCTGATCCCATACGTGAACACGGCGGCGGAGTTGGCGGCGGCCGTCGCCTGCTGCTACTACCCCACCGCCGGCACCCGCTCCGTCTACACCCCGCAGCAGTGCATGAACAGACACGGGCTGCTGGGCTACGCCGGGGAGGCGAACAAAAATGTGGTGGTCGCCTTTCAGGTGGAGACGGCGGACTGCATTAAAAATATTGACGAAATTATGGCGGTAAAGGGCGTCGACATTGCGTTTCTGGGTCAAAATGACTTGTGTATGTCTATGGGATTATATGAAAAGTACGTTTTCCCTGAGATGTATACATCACCAGAGTTAGGTGAGGCCACCAATAAACTTATTGCAGCTGCACGTGCTAATAATGTTATTCTTGGTATATTTTTATTTGGTGTGGATCGTGTGGGTGAATTCCTTGACAAGGGTTTTACTTTCATCAGTATTGGCAGTGAATTACATCATGCAGTAACACAAGCAGGTACATGGGTGAAGGCTCTTGAGAATATTTCTAATGAAAAAGGGAAATCTTGGAAGCATCAACCAAGTGCACTTGTTTAAGAGAGAAAAAAAGAGAAAAGGAGCCGTAATATATAAATGGTTCTAATATTGACAGCGATATTTTTTTATTTTATTTTTTATTTGAGAGTCTTTTTCTTTAATTATAGGTCTCAATGCTGCGTTACCAGGATTTCCTTGTGCGCTTCCCCCATCTCTATTTTTTTTTTCTTTTTTGAACGCCATTTTTTTTTTTTCTTTCTTATGAATTCGACTTTTTTCTTATTTTAAATTTGATTTATTTTATTATTATTATTATTTTTTTTTTTACATATTGGAAGCTACAGAAATCAGATAGTCTGTATATCGCACGCTTTTAAATAGAATTTTGTGACCATCACTGCTCTCTTGCTTCTTTTTTTCTTAGATTTTTTTTTTATGATATGTTTTCCCATATTGCAGAGCGTTTTATGAAGAAAATAATTGAAAACTTTTTTTTTTTTCATATTTCTATTATTATTATTATTTTTTTTTCTACTTTTTTTTTTCTTTTTGAGTGGCAGAAAGTTGGTAGAAAAAGCATTAAGTTTATTATTTTTTTTTTATATATTACTTTTAGAAATAGCGATTTTCTAACGAAAGAAATTAGGACAAATCCCCTTACACATCGCCCGTTTCCACACTCCTCCGCTTCTTATAGATTGATATAAAACGATAGAAATTACCTAGTACCTCTCCGCCTCCTAGTACAGTTCTATTCGCATCTAAATATATATATATATATATATATATATATATTAAAATATATATATATATAAAATGGTCCGAAGTCGCTCCGCCGAGCAGGTGGCACGTGTCCTCCTCGCCTCAGCAGTCCGGCATGATACTTTAGAAGTAAAAGCCTCAAGAGAGGGGAGTGCTGGGGCGGCCCCGGTGTTAACTTTACGTTTAACTTTAGAAGAACTTGGCCTGGAGTCAACATTTCAGGCGGCGGTGGGGGTACATTTAAGTTTATTTGATAAAGCCGCTGGAACTTTTGTAGGAGCCACCCACGCCCTCTCCCGCCTCAGCCTCACGGAGCCTCTTTTATTGCAAAGTCGGGCGGAGAATATTTTATTTGTGGTAGAAATTGTGGGAAGGGATGAAAGAAAAAATGCCGCGGTGGAAGGGCGACGCGTATTAATGTGGGGTTACAGGCCTCTTTCAGAGCTACACAGAAGTCACAATATTACTCTTCGCCCAGGGAGTGCACAACTTCTTTTATTAGATTCAAAATTATGGCCAACGAGTAGTGGTGAGGTTTCTACATTAAATTATGAGTGTACTTTAGTAACAGATTCTACATTAATAGATCTTATGCGACGAATTGTACCGCTTGGAGTAGTTGTTCCAGAGAGTTTTACAGAAAATACATTACAGACTTCAACAAATTCTTTTAGATGTATTGTAAGGAATATTCAATTAAATCCTATTATTGAAGATAAAGAATGGCGTGATAATAAAGTAGAATGGCGTGTTGCAGCTGTTGCTCATAATGGTTATCAACAACTTGGTCATGGTTCAGAAGTTTCTTTAGTATTTGATGAAAATGATGGAATGTCAAATTCTTCTACTATTTCTGATTTATCTAATACTTTAACACAAAAAAATTTAAATTTACATTCTGTAAAACCATTAGAGATGGATGGATTACCAGTACATTCTGCAACTTCTTTAGTATTAGCAATAAGAAGGAAAAAAATTGGAGAACAAAGATTTGAAGTAATTGGATTTTGTGTTTTTCCATTATGTATAATGCCAATGAAAGATCGTGATATTCGAGTAGAAAATCTTCCTGCGCTTAATGGTCCTTTTTCATGTAGAGATCCTAGAATGATTATGTTAAAATCAGCATCACCATATGATAAACTTCCATTTTCAGTTACACTTACAATAGAATATTATGATATAGATAAAACAAGTGAATTAGTAGAAAAACATTTAACAGGATATAAATCTACAGATAATAGTGAAATAATAGGAAAATCATTAAATAAACATACTGGTAGTCAAAAACAAATACACGAAATAGAAGATGGAAATTCTCAAATATTTTCTCCTCCTTTAAATCCATCAGTAAAATCATTAGGAATTCTTTCTACAGAAGAATATGCACCTCCTGTTTTAGATAATACAATTTCTGCTGTTTCAGAACAACAACAATCATCATCTTTAGCGGCAAATATAGGAGGAAATATAGAACTTACTTATCCTACAGAATCTGTTTTAAAACAATCTATTGAAGAACATAATTCTATTGATATATTTAAAATGTTATGTAATGTTATGGAAGAACTACGTAGATTAAGAGAAATACAAGAAGAAAATATGAGATATAGTCAACATTCTCGTATTGCTAAAGCTATAGAACGTACAGATGAAAATGGTAAACGTCTTGATGATGCTATTGGTATTGATATAGTAGATCTTTCTCCAAATCCTGTTTCTATTACATGGGAAGTTAGATGTCAATTAGAAGAAAATCTTCAACCTATTCTTCATCCTATACATGGAAGACGTCTTGATGATCATATACCTATAACTGGTGAAATCTTAGCATCTCTTTTTGGTATTCGTTTTGAAGGAATTTCTGTTGATTCTGCTATTAATGTACCAGAAGATATTTGTTTTATGTTTTCTTTTGGTCCGCTTCCATTTCAAACCATTGGCCCAATTCATACTACAAGAATAGATAAATCAAATCATATACAAACATTTAAACTTTATGAAGGATCACCACAACGTGGAGGTGTTGTATGGTGTGAACCACTAGAGGCAACACAAGATTCTTTTATTCAAATGTATCAAAAACAAACTAATGCAACTCTTTACATTCACGTTTATGATGCTCTTACAATGTTTTATATTGGTAGTGCTAATGTACAATTAACACATTTTCGTCGTCCTTATAATTCAGAAAGTACTCATATAGCAATAGATCTTGCATTTTATCATGATTTAAGTTTAACAGAGAGAAATATACCTGCTAAAGTACTTCCTCTCATACGTAATGCAGGACAATTACATGTTACTTTATTTTGTGTTGCCACAAGTGGAGTTTCTGGAGTAATAGAAGAAAATAAAATAATTGAACCACCACGAAGTTCACGGGTAATTATTGCAAAAAAATTACCTCATGCAACTCTTATGGAAAATATACCCAAAGAAAGTGAAGTTAAAACAAAAGCAATAATAACAAAAGTGCCTGAAGTGGTGAATCAAACACAATTTGGGAAAGAATCAATAAAAACATTATCAAGACATCAAAATTCACAACATTCTAAATCATCGTCTTCTTCAGCATCATCAACTTTAGTGAATGAAGAAACAGAAAGGAATTCAGCAGCAGCAGCAGTAGTAGCACCAAATATAAAATCAAAAGAATTAACATCAACAACAGAAATAAATAAAAATTCTTCAGATAATAATGATATACATTGGCGTCGTGTACAATATGTGAAACAATTATATGGAAAAGGAACTATATTACCTGGAGTACCTATAGAACATAATATTCAAGAAGCTGATATTGAATTTCGACTTAGATATCTTGAAAAACAACGTGATGAATGTAAATCACGTAAAATAGCAGAAACACTTATGGAACGTCTTACTGTACATCATTATATTTTGGTTGCTTCTTTTAGACCAGAAACAACTAGAACTTCTTTTCAAAATCCTTTTAATTCTGCAATGCAATTTACTGTAGATATTGATTCTTCTGCTTTTGGTGCACTAGAAGTAATGTCATCATCAACATTTTACTTAGGACCAAGGGAACAAATAGATATATTACTTATTATTCGTCTTAATAGAAGTAAAAATTTTCATAATTCTAATAATAATAATGAACCAAAAAATTTAAGAGCACGTGTTTTTACAAGTGGACGTGAAGTTGTTCGTATTATTGATATTCATGCTAAAGTAGGACCACCTTTTATAGATCGTCGTTATGAAATATTTGGTCCTCCTGGAGAAAAAATATCTAAAAAAATATTTTCAAGACTTTTTTCTTCTTCTTCTTTCCCTATTACAACAGATCGAGCTAAATTACTTACACGAATGCGTGATTTATGTGCACGTATTATAATTACATCAGAAAATACAACAGCGGAAGCTAATGCTGTATTAGATCCTATAACACAAACATATATAGTGGCATGGGAAAATATAACAATACATACAATTATTCCAAATAATAATGAAATACAATGTGTAGAATATTTAACATTATTTGAAGATGAATCTATGAGTAAAGTTATTGAAACATGGGAATTATCTATTTTTGCATGTCAAGCTATAACTTCACGTGAACTTTATTTTGGACAAACTACAACTGTAGCAATTCCTTCATCAGGTATAGAAGCTCTTTATTGTAGTGATAAACAAGTAAAAATTGAACAACGTGAAAATTCTTATCTTCTTCATTTAAAACCTCAAGAAATAGGTACAAGACAACTTTTATTACATACATTAACAAATCAACATTTAGCTAAAACATTATTAACAATTCCTGTAGTATACCCAACACCTACT
Source organism: Trypanosoma avium (assembly GCA_030849755.1). Taxonomy (NCBI): domain Eukaryota; phylum Euglenozoa; class Kinetoplastea; order Trypanosomatida; family Trypanosomatidae; genus Trypanosoma; species Trypanosoma avium. Next base: position 61,535 of record JASANY010000910.1, on the reverse strand, counting down.
TATACACAAAATTTAGAACTTAGTTTAGTAGAAACAACTGCACCTGTATTCCGTCGTTTACAATTTAAACATAATGGTATAAAAGATGAAGTTTTTACAATTCATCATAATTATAAATATCAATTACGTGTTTCACCTAAACAGTTTGCATTAGCTCCTGGAGATTCTCAATTTATTACATTACAAATTGATATGTTAAGTTTACCAGAAGGTCAAATGGAAGGAAGGTGGCCAATGTGGATATTTATTAATAATAGTGAAGATAAAACAGTTGAATCTTATTTAATTCAAGTAATATTACGTGCTCATCGCGTTATACATGATATGGCATAATTGAATTATTCCTAGTTCAAATATGACCAAAATAAAGGAAAAAAAAGTTATTTGTTATTGTTTTTTTATTATTATTAGAAGATATAATCTTAAATTTCATATTATTATTATTATTATTTTTTTTTTTTTTGTGTGTGTGTGGGTGTGTATCTATGAGTCTTCTTTTCTCTCAGAGTGAGTGACTGTATGAGTTGAATTTATTATTATTTTCCTAGAGAACTATTTTCCCTACTTTGAGAAATATGAAAAAAAAAAAAAATATATATATATATATATATATATATTTTTCTATTTATTGTAAATTATTATTATTTTTTATTTTCTTTCTCTATTTTTTTTTTTTTTGTTTTAGAGAAAGAGGGTGAAGAGGATAAAATCTAGTAGTTTATCACCAATTATCTCTTTATTTATTTATTTTTATTATTATTATTTTTTTTCTATTTATTTTAATTTGTCCATATCTAAACAAAAACACCCTAAAATTCCTTTTTTTTTTTTTTTTTACTTTGCTTTTTTCCTAGTTCTACTCCCTCCAGTCCTTCTCTCTCTCTCTCTCACTGTTTTAAATTAAGTTAAAAACAATTTAAATGGAGCATATTCGTAAAACAAATAAAAAATTGGGAGTTGGGGCACGTGGTGTTGTATATGAAGGCTATGATGAAGAATATGGCCGCTTTGTCGCCGTTAAAGAAATTCCCTTTTTCTTTGATAGTGTAACTGTAGATAACGCAAGTGAGGGAGCTGTGTATAATAATAATAATAATAATAATAATAATAATAATATTGAAGAAGAAGAGGAAGAAGATCCACAACTTATAGCAGAGCGACGGGCTATTGTACGTGAAATTAGTTTAATGGAAAGATTTGAACACCCTAATCTTGTTACTTATTATGGGGCACGCCGAAGTAATATTGGAGTTCAAATAATAATGGAACTTGTAAATGGTGGTTCACTAGATGCTTTAATTCGTCGACATGGCTGCCTACGTGAAAGTGTAGTGCGTTCTTACACTCATGATATATTAGAAGGATTAGCATATTTACATGATATAGCACGAGTATGTCATCGTGATGTAAAACCTGCAAATGTTTTAATTACAGCTGATGGGCGGTGTAAATTAAGTGATTTTGGTGTGAGTAAATTGTTAGATGATAATGGAACAATGCGAACAACTGTAGGGACACCGTGGTATATGGCACCAGAAGTAGTAAATGGAAGTTCAGAGGAGGAAGAAGCTCAAGAAGAAAGAAATAATAGTAATAATTATTACAATAAAAATAGTAAAACTAATAAAAGTAATAAAAATAGTAGAGAAAAAGAAATTATTATCTATCATAGTAGTAGTACTAGTAGTAGTAATGGAGGGCCTCATAATAATACTAATAGTAATCATATGAATACTATTAAACGTAGTTATACCACGGCAGCAGATATATGGAGTCTCGGGGTTACAGTATTTGAAATGATTTCAGGTAAAAAACCCTTCGGAGGTGAAATGAAAAATCCCGCGGCTGTTTTATTTGCAATTGCCTCCTCTGATGCAACTCCCCCGCGACTTCCTGAAAGTTGTGAAGCCTCCCCATCACTTCGAGCGTTTTTAGATCTTTGTTTTGTGCGAGATGCTCGACTGCGGCCACGAGCTCGTGAGTTACTTTCACATCATTGGCTTTTTGAAACACAAAGTCCACATGGGCGAGCATCCTCAAAACATAATACACGAAAATCAAGTGGAATGTATGAAAACAAACAACAACAACAATCATCATCATCATTATCATTATTGCAACAAAAACAACAACAACAACAACAAAAAAATACACAAACAATAGATACACGACCTTCTTCTCATTCAATATCTTCTCTTCCTGTATTAGATGTTGCAGATGTGATGGATAGTACAGGAGCTTCACCAGTAATGGAAATAACTCCACTTTCACGGCGAAGATTAACAACTGGGCGATTGTCTAGTGAGAATAATAATAATAATAATAGTAATAATAATAATATTTCTAGTAGTAATGGTGTTCGTAATGAGGGACAAGGTGGATTTTGGAGTAGTGATGGTCACTATGTTGATCTCATTTCAGCTCCACCATTAGCAAGAAGGTCATAATGACATAATTTTTTGTCTGTTTCTTTTTTTTTTTTTTTTTTTGAACTCTCTCACATATTTTATTTTATTTTGTTTTGTGATATATATATATATGTATTTTTTTTTTTTTTTGTGACATATTATCTTGTGTGTTGTTTTTCGTTTTTTTTTTTTTTATTTGGTAGAAGGTAGAAGGTGTTTATTTATTTGCTTGATAGTGAGAGAGATAGATAGAAAAGGTTTGAAATTGTGAGAATAAGGAAGTGTTGTTAAAACTATTGGATTTGAAGAATAAAGTAGCAATAATGAAGTGGGTTTAAGCTAAGCTAATATGACAAATGATATAGAAGTATTGACTTCCAGCTTCTTCTTTTTTTTTTTTTTGTTAGTTAATATTATCTTTCTCTCTCTGTGTGTGTGTGTGCTTCTTATTTTGTTGATTCAAATTGATTTGAATCGCTCAATATATTTTTTTCTTTATTGTTTTTTTTTTTTTTTTTTTTTTAACAATATTTATAGTATAACGTTCAAAATTAATCTTTTTTTTTTTTTTTTTTTTTGTCATTTTCTTCCTCCTTTTTACTCCTTTGCGAAGTCAGAAAAAAAAAACAATAAATAATAATAAAAAAAATAATGAATATTTATCATTTTCTTTTTGTTGTGCGCCAAAAAAAAAAAAACAAAAGTAATAAGTGATTTTTTTTTTTACCAAGAGGAAAAAAGGAAAAAAAAAATATATATATATAATGTGTCTATGATTTTGCTGACACCTATCTATTCAGTTTATTTATTTATTTTGCATTTATTTTGTTTTTGTTTGTTTTCGTTGCATTTCTGTTAGACTACTATATTTTTTTCCATTTGCATCATTATTTTCTTTGATATCAACCCTTTTTTTTTTTTATTGTAATTATTTTATATGTAGCTCTTAGGTGTTGAGCTTCGTGGTGCCAGGTGTGCACTTGCTGCTCCCATTCATAAATATAAAAGAAAGGAAAATAAAATATATTAATTTTATTTAAAAAAGAAGGAAAAGAAGAAAAAAAAAAAACAATAGAAGAAAGTGGGAGAACGTGAAATATAAATAAATAAATAAATAAAATAAAGGAAGAGGTATATAGAGCGGAAATAGGACGAATCTTTTTTACTAAAAGATTAGTACTTAATCCCCTATTTAATTATACCCTTTTTATTATTTTACTTTTATTTTTTTTTTTTATTTATTAACGTAAGAGCATTAGCCATAGCAGCATTATTACGTGTGATAAATTATTATAAAGTAATTCTCTGTTTGTGTGCCCGTGCCTGTTTTACAATCATATTCATAGAATCTTTTTTTTTTAAAAAAAGTGTGCGTGTTATCACAGTGGATTTGTGATATTTATATTTTTATTTAGAGTAAGAAGAGAGAAAGAAAGAGAGAGAGAGAGAGAATACCCATAAAGTAAACAGAACAAAAGAAAAAAAGAAAAAAAAAAAAGAAAATTTAGGGGGAAAATAAAAAATAAATAATAATATAAAAATGCGGTGTGCTCGAAGATTGTTATCATGGACTGCAGCAGCCACAAATCGCTCTGGATTCGGATGGGGCAATAACAATCATAATAATAATAATAATAATAATAATAATAATAATAATATAAATAATAATAATAATAAACCCATGATGACGGAGTTTGCTGGAAAAGCCTCCGCACTAAAAAAAAGACATCGTGGAAAAGGACAATACGCCTTCGCCCGACGTGAGGCTGAATTATTTCTTGAAGAAGAAGTCCCACAAAATAATACAAATATTTGGATTGAAAAAGGAACTAATGCTTTAGCACTGGCGCAGTTATTAAACTTTTTTGAAATTGAACCAGATCCATTATTGTTAACACTTATTACAAATAAACTCTCACGAATTATAGAAGATACAAATTATGATAGCACTACACGATTACTTGCCGCTATTTCATTAGCACAACGTGGGGATCAGTATTATGATCGCATATTTTCTGCCGTGGAAAATATATTAATAGAAGTTAAAAGAGAAACTCATGATGGAGTACAACTTTGGAGTGTAATTGAACTCGTCGCAAAAATTTTACAACGCGGTGGTAAACACACACCAAGTGTATTAAATGAATCTCTTGTACAAATAGTAATTGAACAATTACAATCCACCCCAACATCTGAAATGCCGTATTTACAAATTTCACTATTACGTGTATATGGGTGGATGGTTAGAGTTGGGCGAGTTACAGAAGCAAGTCATTTACTTCTTGCATTAGTAGAACACACTGGAGATTTTCACAGTTATGATTTTTCAACTTTAATTTCATCTTGTACCCGTCATCATCTTATTTCACCATTACCAATACATTTACTTCAACGTTTAGCGCGTGTGGGTTTAATGTATTCTACAATTGCTAATGGACGTGATGTGGCGGCGATTCTTGCCTCCATTGCAAAAATATTAGGTTCATTAGAGCCAGGTAAAAATGGAATTACACAACGTGATATTGGTGAACTTGGAAGTAGACTAAATATGTTACTTGAGGATTATGAACCACGCGTGCTTCGCTTTTTTGATAGTAATGATAAACTACACTGGACGCATTGTGATGATGTGACGTTTATTGCATTTGCCTATGAATTAGGAGGACGTTTTCGCTACCGACATGTTTTTGTATCATATCAAAATTATGTTGCACAAAATGTGGCCCGCTTTGAACCCCAACAACTTGCAATTGCCGCTGGTATTCTTCGCCGCTCCCACTTACTTTCACAAGAGTTGGCTGTAAAACTTGGTGAACGTATTGAAGCAGTGCTTGGAGAATTTTCACTTTCAGAAATGAGTCATATTTGTGTGACGTTTGCTCCAATGCTACCTGCGTGGATGCCGGAAGCGAAAGCGGTTGCAAGTCGTTTATTAGTAAAAGAATGTTCAAGTTATACAAAGTTAACTCTTGCGATGGCGTTTCCAGATGATGATGCATTATGTTTATATATTAATTTTCAAGAAATTACAGGTCGTCAACTGGTGGATGCGCTTTCGTTAGCAAAAGGTACAAAATTTGAAGGATCTATACTTACAGAATTAATTGCACGACTTAATAATGCCCAAGAACGTTTCTCACCAGATGATTTACGTATTTTACAAGCTTCAGGACGTCAGGAATTACAAACAGCATGTTCCATGTATTTATCAAGTCGATTTGCAGAAAGTGAGTGGACTACGGATACTCTTTATAGTTTACCGCTTGCAAATAATATTTCACACGCACGGGATCCTAGTAAAGCTATTACAGCTGCTAAAGCGGCATCTATTTCTCCAGGTCAATTTGTTTCATTAGTAGAACTTCTTACTGGAGTATTTGGAGCTGATTCTATTGAGGCAATGATAAATTTTGTTTCAATAGGAGGAATGGAAGTACTTTCGGCAGATCGAATACAATTAGAAACTGTTTTACGTTTTCTTGAAGCTGTACGTCCGTATCCATCAATGCACCCAAATGCAGATTGGATTGCACTTTTTAATGAAAAATTTACTCGACATTTATATAATATAAAACCAAAAGAAATGGTAAGTTTACTATTATCTTTACATACAATTTACGTTGATGTATCTCGGCAACCACTTTTGCAACAAACTCTTTCAGATATTATAACTGGACCATATAGTTCTCTTACAGAACCTATTGAAGAAGCTGCCCAATCTACAGTTTTACTTACAATTATGCAAAAAGGTATGAATCCACCTTTATTAACAGAAAATAATACAATTGCCACTGCCGTACGTCGTAATACTACAGGATATAATAAAGAATTAAAAGAAGCGGTGGAAAATTTACAACTTCCGCAAGAAACAGAAACACGACGCGTGGGAAGGTTTAGACTTAAAGCTGTACGAGGAATGGAAACAGAAACAACACCAGCTATAAAAACAGTACAAGATGTAAATGCAGAATTGGATATGGATCCATTTTCAGCACCTGCATTATCTATGAATAATAATAATAATAATAATAATAATAATAATACCAATGAAACTACAGGAGAAAATACTTCTACAAGTGATATATTTACAGGTTCAATTACTCCTCCTCCTTCTCAAACAGTTGGAGTGGAGTCAAATTCTAATCCTATTATAATAAATACAGATTCTAAAGAAACTCCAGTAGATTTAAATGGAAATTCAAATGTTAATACAACTTCATTTGATGCTAATGTTGAATCACAACACCAAACAAAACAACAGGAACAACCAAATCAACAAGAAGAACAAAATAATAATCTAGAAACTTCTCCAATAACTCAAACTACACCACTAGGAACCACTATGCAATTTGGATCTGTATCTTGCAATTTCTTTGGTAATTCTATGAAAGGAAATATAGAACAACAAGAACAACAAACAACAACAAGAATATCAGTAATACCACCATCAGCAGCACAACAAATTCAACAACAAAATGAATTAAATGAAACAAAATTACCTGTTGCAACTTCACGAAACTCTCACCATACAGAGCAAACTTCTTCCACTGGATCATCCTACATAAAACTGTTTAATCCTACTACATGGCTTAAATTACCACAGGAAGAAATTCAAACAAATGAATTTATAAATAAAAATCAATCTATAAATAATAACAATAATAATAACCCTATAAAGGAAGAGAAACTTCAACCTCGTCGAACAGGTTTAAGTCGAGTTGATTCAAATAATTCTTCTACACAATCAAATATTACAACATGTAAAACGAATTTATTTGAACAAGATAATCGTAAATTTAGTTATGATGCTTGGAGTAAACCACCATCAGCTGTAAATATGAATACAACACCTCAATCAAGTTGGATGACATCACAATCACCACAATCATCATCATCATGGGGAATGAATTATCAAGGAAATTTATCTACACAAGGAGAAATTAAATTAACACAACCATTACCACAACAACAAAATAATTATAATAATATGAATAATATGAGTAATAATAATAATAATAATAATAATACGTGGCCACCATTTCAAATGTCAGAATCTACTTCTAGAATGTTTGGTAATAATATTTCTTTAGGTGTTTCCACACCTAAAATACCAGCACCACAACAAAAACAACAACAACAACAACAACAACAACAACAACAACAATATAATCAATATCAATATCAACAACATCAACAAACTACTCCTGTAGTCCCACTTTCTAATCAGAATTTAACTCAAAATTCATCTTTAATGAATAGAATGCCTTCTAAAGTTGGTGTAACAGCTCCTGGAAATCATTTATTCTTTGATCCTACAGCTAATTCAAGATCTAGACCAGTGATAACGAAAAAAAATCCTGCATTAAGACCCTCCCAACAACTTAATTCAATTTCAATGAAATCTTCTTCTTCAGTAGATGATGATATTAATCAAATGTATGCACGAAATACAAGTGGAGCTGATGAAGGGGTTTCAAATTTTATGAAGCGAACAGGTCTTTCAAAGATAACAGGATATAATTTAAATATAACTGATATTGATACTAACGTTGGAGATAAGAAAGGTTACTGGGCGGATGTTGTTACTAAAGCAGGTAAAAAGCCTAGTAAAAAACGAACCAATCTCTCAGATTGGTTAAATGCTCCTAGTGAACATGATGCTTTAATAACAAAACGACGAGGTCGTTCTTCTTCTTCTTCAAATGCTTCAAATGTTTTAAAATCTTCCTCTTCTTCTGCAATAAATGCTCATGTAAAAGGTAAAAATAAAGAAAAAGTAAAACGTGGAAATAGTAAAGAAGCTGTAGTGATTGCTTCTACTCGAAAAAGAATATCAAATGCAAAAAGTAATAATAATAATAATAATAATAATAATAATACTAATAATAATAATAATAATACTAATACTAATGTATCAAAAACAAATATGAAGTCTTCAGGAAAAACGGCATCCAAGGCAACACCTAAAGCAGCAGCAAAAACAACAAATAAAGCAGCATTAAAAACAGTGAAAAAATTTACAACATTGAAATTAAAAAAAAAGGATACAAAAAAAGCAGTATTAAAGAAAAAGAATAATAATAAACCTGTCAAGAAGACAGTGAAAACTCCTGCAAAGAAGCCTACAAAGGGAGGTCGTAAAAAATAAATAGAGTTTTAGGTTATAGAAGAAAAGAAAGGGACTTTTTTAAAGTAAAAAAAAGGGGGAAAAAAAAGTAAATTGAGATATTACTCAATTCATCCCTTCATATTAAAGTGTAAATCATGTAAAGATTTTCGCTATCTGTAGGTTTAAGAAAGAACAAAAACAAAAACATGGCAGAAGCTGTAACACTTCTCTGTTGTTAAAATTTTTATTAATAGAAAAATAAAAACAAGAGAAGGGATAGTTAAAGTGCCTAACCATGTCATAGAGAAAAAACAAAAACAAAACAAAAGAAAAAAAAAATATATATATATATATATATATAAATTAGAAAATTAGGGTGAAATATCGACCTTTTTGTCTCCAATTATTTTTTTTACTTTGTTATCTCTGCCCCCTTTTTTTTTTTTTTTTTTAATTTTTGCCTGTTTTCAATTTTGTGTATAGAGAGTTTAAGGGTTATGTGTGTCTAATTTTATTTTCTTTCTTTTGATTCTGTATTTGTATAGTAGACTCTTTTTTTTTTTTCTTATTATTTCCTTATGTGAGATTTGGAAATTGGGTAATTAATAAAGATATACAAAAAAAAAAAAAAATACATACAGAGACACATATAATTTTACCTCTAAATTCTTCTTATTATACACTATAGTAATATTTATATATATAGAAAAAAAAAAAAAGAAAAAAAAGAGGGGCAGTGGTAATAATACATGTAAGTAGTAATATTGTGAGACGAAAAAAGTGAGATTCTTCTTTTACACTATTTAAGTATTATTTATTTATTTTTTTTGTTTCTCTTTGTCTCCATATATATGATTTTTTTTTGATTTTTTTGTACATTTATAAATTTTTTCTGAATAATTATTTTTTCTTATTTCTTTTTTTATTTATTTATTTATTTATTAAATTAAATAGTTTTTTTTTCTTTTATTATATTTTTTAAATTTTTTTTTTTTTTTTTTTTTTTTTTTGACTTTTCTATATTTATTTATTTAAACTCAGTCAATTGTGAATACTCTGTTTGAATTTTATCCGTTTGTGTGTGTGTGTTTGATTAGACATATACATAAATATATTTAAAAATAAAAACAAATATATATATATATTTAAAAATAAATATATATTCATATATAAAGAAAAAAATTGATGCCTCGTGATGTAAAACGTATGGAGTTATCTCCTACTTCAGTTAATTCACCACCACGAGGTGCCTGGCCTGCACGATTACCAATAACATTAACAGATCCTCTCTCTAATAGTATAACAGGACAGGAAAATGATGAGGACTACTTGTCCCCAGCTTCTACATCTATTCATTCTCCTTCTGGTCGATATTCTAATAACAATAATAATAATAATATATATAGTAATAATAGTGGAGAGGAAATTAGTGAATCTAACTTTAGAGTTGTCATTAGAGTACGCCCACCAGTCCCACGTGAGTTAGAAGGATATCGCCCCTACGTGGATGTTGTAAAAATTCCAAAAGATAGTTCTTCTATAACTTTATGTGAAACACTTGACTCTGACGATGGACGTGGTGGTGGTGGTGGTGGTATTTACTCCCGACAAACATTTACATTTGATTACGTGTATAATAAACACAGCCCACAAAGAGAAGTTTATGAGAGAAGTGCCCAGCCCGCCGTACTTTCAGTTTTACAAGGATATAATGCAACATTAATTGCATATGGACAAACTGGGACTGGTAAAACGTATACAATGGAAGGATTTACAAGTGAAGAAGAGCGAGGCATAATTCCCCGCGCGATTGAAGAAGTTTTTTCTTCAATTGAATCTGAAAGAAGATCTGGCATGCGATTTTTAGTTCGAGCTTCTTATATGCAAATTTATAATGAAGCTATTTCAGATTTATTAAAACCTTCGAGTCCTCGTGCGTTAATGGTGCGTCACACCCCACAGCGAGGTGTTTATGTGGAAGGATTATCCGAGTGGGTGGTACGAACTCCTTATGATGTTTACGGATTAATTGAAAGAGGAACTTCACTACGAGCTACGAGTACAACACGCATGAGTGAACTTTCATCACGCTCACACGCAATGTTTACAATTATTGTAGAAGTAATGGAAGGCACGGAGTCGAATCCAACATTATATAGATTTGGGAAATTAAATATTGTAGATTTAGCAGGAAGTGAAAAAGTACGACAAGCTGGGGTAACTGGGCAAAGATTAGAAGAAACGAAAAAAATTAATAAATCATTGCATGAACTTGGAAATGTTATTTCAGCATTAGCGAGTAAAAGTGGTGGGCGAAATAGGCATATTCCGTTTAGAAATTCTGTTTTAACAAGTGCATTACGAGATTCTCTAGGTGGTAATTGTAAAACAACACTTATTGCGTGTATTTCTCCTGCATTAGAATCCTATACAGAATCACTTTCTACACTTGTATTTGCAAATCGTGCTAAAAATATTAAAAATACAGCCATTATTAATGAAGATCTTGATCAAGCTACATTATTACGTAAATATGAATTAGAATTAAAACGACTTAGACAACAATTACAAGAACGTGATGGAACATTACAAATTGGAAATATTGATGCAAATATAGTTTCAGAATTACGTCAAAACATGCGTCGAGCTGAAGAAGATCGTGAAGCTGCGTTAGAAGCTTTACATGAATCCTCACGAGCCCATCAACAAGAATTAAATGAACGTAAACGTTTTGAGGAAAGAATTCAAGAACTTGAAGTTATGTTACAAAATGGTGGATTTAAAGGTGGACCTAAAACTTCAGATGAATATGCATTACGCCTTGATGAATTAGATCGAGAACGACAAGTTATGGAAGAAGATAAAGCTCAAGTGGATCGTTATAAACAATTATTATTAAAACAACGTGATATTATGTTAAACCTCACAACAAGGTTAAATGAACGGGATGAAACGATTTTACAATTACAAGAAGAAGTAGATGCTTATGATGCACATATTCAAACATTAGAAGATACATTAGAAGTATTACAATCACAGCAATCACAATCACAACAACAGCAAAAAATAAATAATATTTCTAATGATAAAAATTCTGTATTAATTTCAAGAAGACAAGCAGAAGAATATATGCAACGAGTACGTGTATTACAACGTAATGCTAATAATAATAATAATGAAATTCGTTATCGTTCTGAAACAAATCCATCTTTATTACTTTCAGCTGAAGATAAAATGATTGAAATGATGATTTCTAATCCTCTTCAATCAACTCTAACACAACAACATCAACAACAACAACAACAACAACAAGAAATGGAAACAATTCATAATTTAGATGAAAAAATGAGGAATGAACTCACAGAACTTGCAAAAGAAGGAGTAGATAATATTGTACAAGGACAATTTAATGAGCAAGTTTGGTATATGCAATGTGAATTAGAATCTATGCAAAGTCAATTACTTGCAAGTGAACAAGAACGCGAAATGCTTGAACAATTAATAAATACTTTAAATCAAAATCAAAATCAAAAACAACAACATGATCCTATATCTCGTACTAGACGTTTAATGGAAGAACAGCAGGAAATATCACGAAAAACAAGTGAAAATAGAATACATTCACTTCAACAACAACTTTCACAAGAGCGAACTCAGAGATTACACCTCACGAGTGAAGTTGATACTCTTGCAATTGAAGTTAGACGAGCTTTAGAGTCCTGCACCACAGCCGCCCAGCGAGCTGCTATAAATGATGTAAATCATTTAATTGAAAAATTAAAAGATTACATTCGACATGAAACTCGACGTCAACTTGAGGAGACGATGATGCAAACAATGAAACGGGCCTCTATTTCAGCAGTGAGTCAAAATAATAATAATAATAATAATAATAAACAGATTGCTACTAATAATATAATGATGAAAACTCCTCCACTCTCCCCTAACTCTATTTCCGTTACACGTGAATTAGAAAATCAAATGCGTGTCCTTCAAAAAACTCATACAAAACATGAAGAAGAGTGGCGCCGTACTTTACAAGAAAAAGAAAAATCAATTCAACAATTAGAAGATAAATTACATGAGGCTCAGTTAAGTAATGAGGAAGAAATTGCAGGACTTACAAAAACACTTAATACACACAAGAAAGATCGACGTGCATTACAAACAATAATGGAGCAAAGAATTAAAGCTAAAATTGATATTATTTGTGATCTCTTAACAGAAGGCCCACAATTACCTTTACAAGAACGTAATCGACTCTGTACTGAAGCAAGAGCTTTACAAAATTTAGTGAATGCCTCTATTAAAGCAATGGAATCATGAGAAATAATATTATGTGAAGAGAGAGTTTTTTTTTTTTTTTTTTTAATTATCGAAGATTGCGTGGGGTTTTTTAATTATTTTTTTGTGTTGTTGTTGTTGAGGAAAGAAGGAATATGATGGAAAAAAAAAAAAAAAAAAATTAAAAAGAAAATTGAAAAAAACAAAATAATAGAAAAAAACAAAAACAAAAACGAAATATTTTATCGATGTCGACACGAAACGAAGGGGGGAAAAAAAATTTAGTACATTAATATAGATATATTATGAGGGAAAAGAAAAAGAAAAATAAATAGAAAAATATTTTCTCTCCACTATGAGTATTATGTGTTTTCCTATTAAAAGACTAACGAAATTAAGGAACAAGAAAAAAAAAAAAAAAAGAACGATATCCATCTTTTATATATATATATATATATATATATATATGATTTGTATTATTTTATTATTATTATTTTTTTTTTTTTAGAAAAAAGTGAAAACAATAACACATTATGGCAAACACGCACACATATAAAGACACTTCTTCTGTCTTTTTATTTTATTTTATTATTTTTTCTTAATATTTGTGTATGCATTTTGAGTTAGAGTTGTTTGTAAATAGTAATAATAATAACAACAGTACCGAAGCAAACTAGATAATAATAGAAGGAAAAATAAAAAAGGAATTCGTATTATTATTATTATTTAGTTTCTTTCCCACTTATTATTGGTCATACTTAAAGAGCAAATTTTCTCTAAATAAATAAATAAAAGAAGAAGGAATATAATTTTATATGTTTTTTTTTTTTTTTTTATTATCCCTTTCTTTTTGATATGTTTTTATTTAATTTTTTTCTCAGCTGCACAGACAAAGTACCTAATAAATAGTGTATAAAGAAAGAGAAAAAAAGAAAAAAAAAATTATCGCATAAAATATAAATAATTATAAATGCCTGCGCAAACTTCTTCACTTTTATGTTACCGTATGTTTGTTTCTGGTAAAGTTCAAGGTGTATTTTTTCGCAAATACACACAAGCTAAAGCAAGAAAATTAAATATAAAAGGTTGGGTTCGTAATTGTGAGGATGGGCGAGTTGAAATATTTGCAATTGCATCGAAATTAATATTAGAAGAGTTCACGCAGTGGATTTGGAAAGAGGGCTCACCAAAGTCACAAGTCACAGATGTATCAGTGAGTTTAGAGGATTTACCCGAGGGAGATTTGCCAAGTGATTTTGTGGTGCGGCGATAATTATAGTAATAATAATATTTTTAATAATAATAATAATAATAATAATAAATGAGAGAAGAGTGAGTAAGGAGTTTTGTTTTTTATCTTTAAGTGATGGGTGTGTTGGAGGACGAGGGTTGCTATTATTGCTATTATTTTTTTTATTAAGTGTTCGTGTTTATATATGGAGAAAAAAAAAGGTATATGAGAAAGAAAATTAAAGAAAAAAGAATTTTTTTTTTTTTTTTCTTTTTAAGAAAATATTCGAATAATAAAGCTTTTTTTTTTTTTTTATTCCTTTATATTTCTAATGGATAACGTTTTTTGTTTTTTTCTTTTTTTTCCTCCAATTTTTTTTCTTTAATATAAATTAGTTAATTTAATTATTACTTGGTTAGCGGAACAGAGAGTTTACCGCTAGGAAAGTGAAATAGGAGTAGAATTATAATAATAATAGAAAAAAATATACTTTCACACACACAGAGAAAGCGAGTGGGGAAATAATAATAAAAAAAAAAAAGAGAGAGAGAAAAAAAAAAAAAAACACACACACACAGAAACTTAAAAGAAAATAAATAATAATAATAATTTTAGATAGATAGATATATTACACAGTAGAGATAGAAAAAAAAAAAAAAAAAAACGGGGGAAAAAAAAAAACAAATTATATAATAATAATAATAATAAGAATATGAGTAATATTAAAGTCGCCGTACGATGTCGCCCATTGTTTGAAAATGAAAGATCCGCTGCAGGACTTGAATTCCCACAAGGCCGTCGTATATTGCTTGATAATAAAACATATGATCCAGATTATATATTTGCCCAAGGTGCAACTCAAGATGATATCTTTACAATTTGTCAACCTATTTTACAAAGTGTTAAAGATGGATTAAATGGAACAGTAATGGTGTATGGGCAAACTGGAACTGGAAAAACTCATACAATGTTAGGAGATAATAATAATTATAATGGAATTGCATTTCGAATGATTGCCTCCATGTTGGAATATGTGCAACAGAAAACATTAGATGGGGCCCAGTGTGCCTTAACACTTTCTATGATTGAAATATATAATGAACGATTAACAGATATGTTTAGTGAAAATGGAGAGGCAGAAGTTACACTTGTTGGAGGTTTTCCTAAATCAACTGTGAAATTAACAATTTCTAGAATTAGTGATGCGATGAGTGCAATTCAAAAAGGATTACACTGGAGACACACAGCTGTTACTCAAATGAATGAAAGAAGTAGTCGATCTCATGTTGTTTTTATTCTTGATTTAGAAGAAATGAATACTTTTACTGAAAGTATTGATATTGCTCATCTTTTTATGGTGGATTTAGCTGGAAGTGAAAGTTTAAAAAAATCACAAGCGAGTGGAACTGTAGCTAATGAAGCAGGTAAAATTAATAAGTCATTATTAGCTTTAAAAAGTGTTTTTTTAGCATTAGCAAACTCTACAGAAGCTTCTCGCCCAGGACATGTGCCATATCGGGATTCAAAATTAACAGAATTATTAAGAGACTCTATTGGAGGCACCGCACGTACACTTATGATTGCGTGTATTTCAGCAGTTGGAAGAGATATTGAGGAAACAAAATCAACTTTAATGTACGCCGTGAAGGCGAGATCAATTAGAAATGCTGCAAATACAGAAAGAGAGAAATTAATGGTGCGCTTGCGTTCTTTTGAAATTGAAAATCAAAAATTACGAAATCGTTTACAGGAACGTGTAGTAGAGCGTGGGGGTTATTATATTGTACGAGAAGAACATGAAAGATTACAACAATTAGAAGAAGAACATCAAACGATTAAAAGTGATTTGGAAGATTTAATACGAGAACGTCAGCAAAGTGAGGCAATGCAACATATTACAGCTTCACAAACAAATATATTACAAGCTATGGTGGAGGAAAAAGAAGATGAATTACGAAAGTTTAAACAAACTTATCATGAAGCTCTAATTAAATTTGATGCACAAGTTTCAATTTTACAGCGTGCAGTACAAGAAAGTGTGCGTGGGGCACAGGAAATTGCACAACGTGGGGCAGAAACAGTTCTTCATCGTCTTGAATGTTGGAGAAATAATACTTTAAATGAAAATAATAATAATAATAATAATAATAATAATAATAATAATACGGATAAAGAAAATCATAACTACAATGATGAAGAAATTACAAGGCAAACTCAAAAAGAAAAAGAAGGAATGTTAACTATTACTTATGATTATGAAGAAGAAGCACAACGACTTATTAATCGTATTAATAATAATGTTTCCTCACTAGCACAAGAATTTCTTTTATTAACACAACAACATCGATCTTCACTTATTTCTCTGCAAGAACGTCGTCGTGCTTCAATAGAGTTAATGCAATGTGAAATACAAACTATGATGCAAGGAAGATTAGAAGAATTTGCAAAAGAGCAAGCTGGTATTGATAGAGAAATAAAAGAAGCTCAAGAAAATTTTGATAGTAGAGTAAAATGTGCAACAAAAGGCCCATTACCAGCAGATATTTTACCATTTCGTCATATTGTACGAAATGTGTGTCGAGCTTCTATAGAAAGTAGTCGTGAATATTTTCCTTCTCCTGAATTATCAACAGAAGTTTTGGATTCATTACAAAATATTAATGAAACACTTCGTATTAAGGCGGCTTCTGCTTCATTAGGAGCAATGTTACAAATGGGAAATATGCCACCCCCACGATATTCTACTACTTCTTCACTTTCTTCAAATACTAATAATAATATTAATAATAATAATAATAATAATATAATTACACCTTCGGGTAGTAGTGGAGGTCCTAATTCTAATACTGTAGAGTCACCACTATTACCACTTTCTGGAAAAGATAAAAATAATAATAATATTAATAATAATAATAACAATAATAATGGAAAGGCGAAAAGATTACGTAGTGATAGTGCAATCTCAGATTCAAGACGGGCCTCAGCTCGTCATGAAAAGTAATAATTTATATTTATATTGATATAAATTTCTTTTTTTTTTCCTTAGATTGTATGTTAATTGATGTTGATTCTTTGATGAATTAGGAGAATGAGGAGGAAGAGGAGGGTAAAAAAGTAGAAATGGATAAGGAATATTTTTATGTTTTTCTTTTTTTTTTTTTTTCTAAAGGTTAGTTAGTAATGTTGATATTGATTTTTTTTTTTTTTTTTTTTTTATACAAAAATTTTATATACACGTTTAGACTTTTTTTTTCTTTTTGTTTGACTTAGATATATTGTTTTTTTTTTTGCAAAAACCAATTTTTTTTTTTTTTTTGGTTCTTCCTATACATTAAACAGAGAAAAGAAAAAAGAAAAAAAAAAAAAATGGAGAATTATCAAAAAAAAACTTAGATGTTGTATATATAAATAGTTTGAAAGAAGAAAAAAACAAAAAAGAAAACTTAAAAAGAAAAAATACAGTCACAGATACAGAGAAATAGTAAGATAAAAAAAAAAAAAAAAAAGTGACACAAAATAATAATACTTAAAGAAAATTTAGATCTAGTCTTATTATTATTTTTATTATTATTATTTTTTTCCCCGCTATTAAAATCTTATTCTTATTTTTTCTTTTGGATAAACTATTATTATTTCAGCAATGATTTACCTTGATATTTCTTTTTTTTTTTGATTTTTCAAGGGTAGAACATTTCTACACTCTTATAAAAATAAATCATTATTTATTTGCTTGCTTTTGTGTGTGTAATTTATTTATTTTCTTTCCTTATATGTATTAACAGAAAAAAAAAAAAAAAAAATCACACAAACAAATATATACTCACATACATATGGATTCATTATCATTTCACTTGGTGCGACCTATGAATCAACTCGCCCAACTTTCTCTTCTCACACATATAAGTTCTCGTAGTGAAAGATTAACTTCTTTTAATGCAAAATTAATTCAACGCTACGCTTTATTAGACTACGTGGATCATCGTCGTCTACTCACAATATTAATTGAAAAAGTAAAACAACAACAAAATCAACAAAAGCAAGAAGAACAATTATTATTATTATCATTTTCTGGATTACGACAAACATTACAAGCAGTTCAACGATTTCCTCGAGAATTATCTGCAGAAAAAAAAGAATTTGAATCTCTTTTCATAGAATCTATACTTACAACCCCACCAGATATACTTTCATCCATTGAATATTGTGCTCTTTGGTCTTTTACAACACAAGTTACAGCTTGGGAGGATATTGTGCGAATTTCTAATGTTTTTCCTTTACAACATACACTTCCTTTACAAGGAGGCAAAGAATTTCGTGCAATATTAGATCAAATGTTAATAGCTTCTATTCCAATTTTATCTACTGGTACTTTTAGTTATAATAATAATAATAATAATAATAATATGGATTTTGCTTCGTATTGTGAAAATTCACGTGGGGTTCGACTTTTAAAAGAATTAGTAGGAAAAGAAACTGCAATGCATCATGCAATAGAAGGAATTATACATAAAAATATTTCTTGGAATGAAAGAGAATCTGCAACTTCAACATTTATAGGAATTGTTCATGCTCTTCAACAATGGCCTGTTGATAAAATTCCTTCTGCTGAAGTTTGGAAAGAGTTTGCTTTACGACCTACGAGTTTTCATGATGTAGATTTACATCAATTATTAAGAGTAATAATAAGAATTTATAGTCCAATAATTCCTACATATGTAAGGGATTCTCTTGAGGAAGCTATGAGTTCTGATTTATGGCGTTGTTATTTAGAGCTTCCTAATGAACCTGTAGTAATATTTTTTAGACAAAATGAATTACAATGGAGAATTCCTTTTGTGGAAGGATTAAATAATAATAATAATAATAATTTAGAAGATTCAAATAAAACATCTACAATACAAATACAAGAAATTATAAAACGAATTCATGAACGTGAATTAGAGAAACAACTTCGTAGTGATGGACCTCCACTTAGTTTAACTGTTTTAATTAATCTTTTTATTAGTAGTACTTTTTTACAAATTCAAGGAGAACTTATGGATGCTATTATTTCTGCATTAAGATGTACATTAGTTTCATCATTTTCATCATCCTCACAACGTTTAAAACCTTTACAAGCTGCTATTATCGCTACATGTATTGATAAATATCAACAATCTTCTTCATTATTAAATTTAGAAAAAGGAAAAGAAGATATAGAAGCTATTGAAAAATTACTTGCTTCAATTTTAAGTTATAATACATTAAAACAATCTGGAAGTGCTCGATGTGTGGTGGAATTATTATGTGAATGTCCACAATGGACAAAACAAATGAAATTAGAAGAAGGATGTTTTACGCTTTTACGAGAACATGTAAAAGATGGATTTACAAAAGCACAATTAGAGAGGATTTTAGAATATAATAATAAAGGAATTTTACAAATTCCAGTAGATGTAAAGGATATTATTATACATCAAACTGCGGAATTGCCTACGAGGTTATAATTGAGGGATGGGGCGGGGGAACAAAGAAGGGAAATAAGAAGGAAAATACCTTTATATATCCCTATAAATAAAACAGCAAAGAAATATTTAATAATAATAATTATTATTATTATTATTATTCAAGCGAGTTGATACATATGTCTAAACATTAGTATGGATTTTTTTTTTTTTTACATTTAGAGATAATTTTAGTTAATACATTTAGTTAATCTTTATATATATATATATATTTTAGGGAAGACGGTAGTATATTATTTATGAGATTTCTAGACCCTCCAAGAAGAAAACTTTTATTATTATTTATTTTTATTTTTATTTTTATTTTTTCCTTAAATGAATAAAGAGATAGAGGGAGACAAGTGATTCTCCCTAATTTTTTTCTTTATATTAGTAATACATATTATATATTTATAAATATAAATATATGGATGATAAACCTCGTTTAGTAGAACCTTCCTCCACATTACGTCGAGAGGCAAATGTGATGATTATATTTGGTTTTCCATGGTACACTAGTGCTTCACAAATTAAAGAATTTCTTATACAATTATGCCCAAATATATTTCCTGTTACTGTAAGACTTTATACAAATCCTACAAATGGTTCTAGTCGAGGAATTTGTTTTGTTGAATATTCCACTAGACACCGTAATACTAATACTTCTTCCCAATTTATAAAGAATGAATCTTTAGGAAATCAACAAGATTCTGAAATAGACGAAGATAAAAATAATAATATGATGACAAAGATAAAATGTGAAATTGAGAAAACCCCCTACGCACGACGTTATCTTACTCCTATTTTATATCATTTAACAAATCAAAATTGGGACCGACGAGGTCGATTACCTGAGTTACCAACTGATCCACCTCCTTTGAAATTATCTTCAGGAAAAGTAATTGCAAGTGGTGTGATTGAAGGTTATGGGGATGAGGGATTTATTGTACGTTGTGGGGCATTACTAGGAATTGCGAATACTGTAACCCCGAGTGGGATGGCAAATATGCAAAATTTACGAAAGAGATTAAGAGAAGAGGCAGCAGCAAGGCAAGAAAAGGAAGAAAAAGGTTTGATTTGATATATATATATTTGTTTTTTTTTTTTTGTTATTGTCTTAATAATGAAGTTTTCTTGTTGGTTGTGTTTTTTTTTTTTTTATGTTTTTTTTTTTAATTATTACTTTTCATTTTATTTTTAATTTTTTGTGTTTTTTTTATTCCCTAGAGTTTTAAGAGAAATCAAAGTTTAGTTATACATATTTTATATCTAGTTTCACCTACTCTATCCATTATATTCAAATTTATTTATTTTATTTTTATTTTTTTTAAAATATATTATTTCATTTTCCGGCATGACTGGTATGAAGGAAACACTCCAATGCCTCACTGTAGGTATTCCCTCACCACTTCCTCCCCCATGTAAGGCACTTGACTCAAGTGTCCCACACGCCCCAAAGCGAACTCCAAATTTAACTCCTGAAGATCGTCGACAGGCTATTGCAAATGCATTAAGATATTTTAATCCTGTTGATCATGAGGAACTGGCTGCGGAATTCAATAAAGAATTGGAAGATTATGGTCATATTTATATGTATCGATTACGTCCTACACAATATGAAATGAAATCATATCCTATTGAAGATTATCCAGCTAAGAGTAAATTTGCAGCCGCTATGATGTTAATGATTATGAATAATCTTGATAGACGTGTGGCTATGTTTCCACATGAACTTATTACATATGGAGGTAATGGAGGTGTTTTTAATAATTGGGGACAATTTTGTCTTACAATGAAATATTTAAGTGAAATGAATGATAATCAAACACTTGCACTTTATTCTGGACATCCAATGGGTTTATATCCAAGTCACCCAGATGCTCCACGTGCTGTTATTACAAATGGTATGATGGTACCAAATTATTCTACACGAGAACAATATGATCGTTTATATGCAATGGGTTGTACACAATATGGACAAATGACAGCAGGTTCATTTTGTTATATTGGTCCTCAGGGTATTGTTCATGGTACAACTATTACTTTACGTAATGCTGGACGTAAATATCTTGGTGTTGAAGATCTTGCAGGTAAAGTTGTTTTAACAAGTGGTCTTGGTGGTATGAGTGGAGCCCAAGGTAAAGCAGGTGTAATTTGTAACGCGGTTGTTGTTGTGGCAGAAGTTGATCCTAATGCATTATATAAACGTAAAGAACAAGGATGGTTAATGGAAGTTGAAACTGATCTTGATTCACTTCTTACACGTGTTCGTAAAGCTTCTGCTGCCAAGGAAGTAGTAAGTATTGGTTATCTTGGTAATGTTGTAAGTGTTTGGGAAAAACTTGTACAAGAAAAAGATCAAATTGTACATCTTGGTTCAGATCAAACAAGTTGTCATAATCCTTTTAATGGTGGTTATTATCCTGTACAACTTACTTTTGAAGAAAGTAATAAAATGATGGCCGAGAATCCTGAAAAATTTAAAGAACTTGTACAAGAATCCTTACGTCGTCAAGTAACGGCTATTAATAATCTCGCCGCACGTGGTTTACGCTTTTGGGATTACGGTAATAGTTTTCTTCTTGAAGCTTCTCGTGCTGGGGCACAGGTGTGGTCGGATGAGGATACTGTGCGAAGTATTAATCGTTTCCGTTATCCTTCGTATGTTCAAGATATTATGGGGGATGTGTTTGCGCTTGGCTTTGGTCCATTCCGGTGGGTGTGTGCCTCTGGGTTACCTGAAGACCTCGCCCTCACTGATCGCATTGCTGCTGAAACCCTGGAGCAGTTAATGCACACCGCCGCCCCTAAATCCCAGCGTCAGATCTCTGATAATCTCCTGTGGATTAATCAGGCGGGGGCGAATCAGATGGTGGTGGGCTCCCAGGCCCGCATCCTCTACGCGGACTGCGAGGGGCGGCGGGCGATTGCCTGCAATTTCAATAACGCCATCAGTGAGGGGCGGCTGCGGGGCCCTGTGGTGCTCTCGCGGGACCACCACGACGTGAGTGGCACGGACGCCCCATTCCGCGAGACCTCCGACCTCCGCGACGGCTCCGCCCTCACAGCCGACATGGCGGTGCAAAATGTGATCGGCGACGCCAGCCGCGGGGCGACGTGGGTGTCGCTCCACAACGGCGGCGGCACGGGGTGGGGGGAGGCCATCAACGGGGGCTTCTGTCTCGTGCTCGATGGCACCGCCGACGCCGCCCGCCGCGCCCGACTGATGTTAATGTGGGATGTATTAAATGGAGTGTCACGGCGGGGCTGGGGAGGCAATGCGTGTGGGCAGGAGACGATTACACGTGCCATGCAGCAGGTGGAGGGGCTACAGGTGACAGTCCCACAGCAAGTGCGGGCGGAGGTTTTAAACAAATATTAGGGGGCAATATAATAGTAAAGGGGTTATGTGTGCCCTGTCTCTTTTTCTCTTCTCTTCTCTTCTCTCTTTCTTTTTTTTTTTTTGTGTGTGTGTCTTTACGTCCAATTACATTTACTCATTGTTAATAAATATATATTTATGTATGGTTTTTTTTTTTAATTATTTTTTTTTTTTGATGTTATTACTAATATATTCATTAGAATTAACACTAGGGGAATGGAAGGGAAAAAATAATAATTATAGATTAACAGGAATGAAATAAATCAAAACGGAAGAAATAATACAGTAATAAACTGTACTGTCTTTTCATATATATTTATATATATATTATTTTTTTTTACAAAAATAAATGAACATAAGTTTCAACCCTCTTTTTTAGTTTTTTTTTTTTTTTGGTCTCTGCCTCTATCATCACCCAGCCCCTCTCTCCAATATATATATATATATATATATATCCTAAAAAAGAAAAAAAAAACATTATTATTATTAATCAAATCCAAAATAAAAAAACCAAAATAAAATATAAATGCAAATTTTTATCGGTGAACGGAGGGGGAAAAAAAATTATATTATTATTTTTTTTTTTTATGTATGTATCTGTGTAATGTATGCATTAAATAATATGCATTCATACAAGGAATGAAAATAGTGATTTCTATACTCTTCTTTTCTTATTATTGTTATTATTATTTTTTTTTTACTCTCTTTATTATATTTGGTTCTTTTTTTTTTTTTTTCTGTTTTATTTTTGTTTCTTTTTCGTCATATACCTGTCTGTTTTCTTTTTTCTGATTTTATTTTTTCCTCTTTTCAGATACTGCCATTTTTTTTTTTTTTTTACTCTCTGAAAAGTGCAAAACCAGAAAACGTGATTTATTTGTTTTTTAGTTTTTTTCCCCCCATAGTAAAAAAAAATATATATATACATATATGGGGGAAAAAAAAAAGAAAAAATTGCCATCTTCTTTTTGTTTAATGCACTTTATACCATAGTATTTATTTCCTAATATATGAAAAAAGAAAAGAAAAAAAAAAGATATATGACAATGAAATAGGATAAATTAAAGAAAAAAAAAGTAAAAATAAAAATTATTTTTACTAAAAAGTGTGGTGTCTTTATTTATTAGAAAACTTTGATTCTGAAGAGTAGAAATTAATTTAATTTATGCTTGAATTCTAAACCTTTTTTTTTTTGTTTTTTTTTTATTATTCTTATTTTTGCGCAAGTTGAGGGAACACATTTTAGAACTCTTATTTAACACAGAAAGAGAAGAAAAAAAAGGAAATATACATAACCAAAGAAAAATAAAAAATAGTAGATTTTCTTATTTATACATCTAATGCGGAAGCGAGAGGTTGATATAATAACATCTCCTACAAAGGAAGATAAGATAGCCCCTGTATCCTCTAACTTTTCTTCCCCCCTAAAAAATCCAAATAAACAAAAACCTAAAAAACAACAACAACATCAACAAAAACAACATCCACAATCAGAAAAGAATCAAAATCAACTTATTATTGCCCCAACAAAACCCACTTCAGAGACTGCTATTACCCGTTATACTCGACCACGAGATTCTCTTATTTCGCAATCCCAACGTGATGCCTTAACAGTTTCTGCTTTTGGTTTTGGTACCACTCGACATGGGCAGCCGGATCAAAGTGCGGCGGCTGTTGTGGGTGGATTGAGTACAACAGCAGGCACTGGAGATATGTGTGGGGTGGTGGTCGCACAACAAGAGAAAGAGTCTGTGCGTTTTCACTTATGTGTGGAGGCCCTCGCGGAGGGGTGTATTGTGGCCTACACTCGTTTATTTTATCTTTCCCACCGCCCCCCACTCTGCGTGGACCCGCTGGCGCAAACACTTTTTACAATTCCAGATGTAAAGCTGCGGTGGGTGCGGGATCAGTTGGTGGCGGTGGAGGTATTGAGAAGACAAAGTGAATTCCGCGCCGTGTTTGAGTGTTGTAAAGGACTCGCGGAGTATTTTGAAAGTGAAAGAGATCATGATGAGGCGGCCTGGCATTATGAGGCGGCCCTGCGATATGCAATGGAGGCATTAGATCGCCCACTCGAGCAAGAAGTACGATTAACATTCGCGGCATTTCTAGAGAGGTGTGGGCAGCCGCGGCGGGCATTAATATTATATGAAACAATGTGTAAACTCGCCCGGGCACTAGAGGATGAGGCTACAGTACAAATTGCAAGTCAACACATGATGCGAATGTATTATATTTTAGGTGAAGAATTACGTCGTACAAATCCAGAAGAAGCACGACGTTATTTTGAGCGGGCGGCGGCTGTAGCCCAACGCATTGAACACCCACAAGAAGAAGCAGAATCCTATCACGCATTAGGAATTATTTGTGAACAAATGGGCGACCTGCAGCAGGCGTTAGAGTATCAACGTAAATTTTACGAAGTAGCCCAGCGAGCACAATTACGAGAGCAAGAGCAGAAGGCAGCACTTGTGGTGGCTGGATTACAAGAGCGAATGCATATGAGTGCGGAGGCGATGGCCTCTTTACAACACGCGCTACAACTCTCAGGGGAGGCGGGGGACTTGGAGGCGGTGTGTCATGCTACAATGCAATTAGGTCAGGCGTGTAAAAGTAATGGAGATGAGGAAAAGGCATTGGAGTATTTTCGAACAAACTTTGAGACGGCGTGTCGGCAGAAAAATCAAGATTTGGAAGATCAAGCTCGAGTAGCATTAGGATTTGCTTTGGGTGAGCACTACTTTACACACGCTGGTGGAGGACGTGGGTATGTACCTATTATATGTAATGATGTAAAAGCGCAATTAGAATGGATGAGTAAAGGTATTCTGTAAAAAAAAAAAAAAGGGGGTGGGGGGGATTTTTTAGCTCAAAAAAATATATATAAGTGATTAATAAAATTTTTATTTTATTATTAAATCTGCTTTGTTTATTTGTCTGTGTGTTTTGCTTTGCTTTTTTTTTTTTTTTTGTTCTTGTGTTATTTCTATTTTGAGAATAATAGTATTTAAATGTAAATTTTGTAGATGAACTTAGAGAAAGACGGAAAGTTGTACAAAAACCTCTATGTTTCTTTTTTCTCTCTCTCTCTCTCTCTGTGTGTGTGTGTATATATATATTTTTTTTTTTTATTTTTTATTTTTCAATTAATTACAGTTATGAGATGTTGTTTTATCTCTATTTTTTATGTTATATATTTATTATAATTATGCATATTATATCTGATATTTCATAAATTTCTTCTTTCTTATTTTTTCCAACAATGCTCCTTTATATTACACAAAGAAAAGAAAATTGAAAGACAAAAAATAAAAAAAATAACGTCACATGTCTCGAGATATAGAATATCTTACAAAAGCACTAGAATTACAACATACACGTTGTGAAGTTTATCAATTATGGGATGCAAAATTTCATACAGCATTAAGTGGTGCTTTAAGTGTAGCAGAATTTCAAACAACTCTTAGTGAAACTATTATAGCTGCTTTTCAAAGAGTGAGTTCATCACTACGACAATTACAAGAATTAAATAAAACTCAAGAAGGAGAAGTAAAATATTTTCTTGATTCTTGGATTGATAAAGTACAATTATTAGAACAACAACACTATAATACGTCTGTTCACCTTACACAACTTATTGCCCAACATTGTACATTAATTCCATTTAAAAATTCTCTTACAATAACAGAAACAAAAGAAAATAAGGATGAGGTAGAGGTAGAGGATAAATTAAATAATAAAATTGAAGATAATAAAGATGAAAATAATAAAGAAAAAAAAGTAGTGATAACAGAATCAGTAGAAAATAATATTGTACTTGCAAGTCTTCATGATATGGAAGAATGTGCTATTTGTCGGTTATTACCAATAGTTTCACAGTCTAATTTAACATTTGTTTCATGTCGAGATGCTTTTTTATTATGTTCACTAGAGGAAGAAACTGCTGAAGAAGAAGAAGAAGAAGAAGAAAATAATAATAATTTAATTTCATTTGTAGTTTCAAATGGTTCTTCTGGAGTGTATGCACCAAGAGAGGTTTATCAACAGTGTGCAGCATTTAATAAAGAAGTATTGCCATTATGGAAAAAGAAACAAGAATTAAAACAGGAATTACAAGAATTAACAGAAGAATTACAGGAGGAATTGGCGAGTGTAGTTGTGGTTTAAATATATATATATATATATATATATTTGTTGTTGTTGTTGTTGGTGGTGTATAATTATTTTGTTTTTATCTGTGTCTGTTCACATGCAGAGTTTTTTGATACTACTTAAATTAAAGAATATTATAAAACATATATATATAGAGAGAGAGACGTAGAGAGTAAAAGAAATATCATTATTATCATCATATATATATATATATATATATATATATATATATATCTATATTTTTCATTTTCTCTTCACTATCATTTTAATTATCTATTAGCATAATATTTTTAGAATTCAAAAAGGAAAAGAATAACTCAAAGCATTACTACTTATATTAACCTCCTCCCCCCCTAAAAAAAAAATAATAATAATAATAATAATAATAATGATAAAGGATGAACGATTAGCACAGTTTCTTAAAGCAAACTTGACAGAAACTGCTCTAGAGAAGTTACGAGAATGGGGACCAAAAGTATTAGACTTTGCCCAACGCATGGCCCAGCGCAAGAATAATAATAATAATAATAATAATAATAATATTAATAACTCCTGTGGGTTAGCTCTTATTACAAGCGGTGGCACCTCCGTCCCATTAGAAGTTAATGCCGTACGTTATTTAACTAATTTTAGTTCTGGTGGTCGTGGAGCTAATTTTGTAGAATCTCTTGTACAACGTGGGTGGGTTTGTGTTTTTCTTTATCATAATAATTCAATTCGCCCATTCCGACGTGTACTTGATCACTTAAATACAAATGAATTATTTAATGAGTTTACAGCTTCTACACATGCCCCACATATTACGGCGGCGATTGAAGCTTATAAAGAGTATAATAATAATATATTATACATTCCATATGAGACGGTGGTGGAGTATTTATATTTATTACATTTATTAACAATAACACTTTCACATGAGGCAAAATTTTTAAATTCATGGCCAATGATATTAATATGCGCAGCAGCTGTTTCAGATTATTATATTCCATTAGATAAAATGTCAAAACATAAAATAAGTGGTGGGGATGGACTTACTTTAAAATTAGATAATGTACCGAAATTATTAGATGTTATTAGTAAAGAATGGCATGCCTCATTAGGAAATATTCCAAGATATCTTATAACGTTTAAATTAGAAACAGAAGAAGAAGAAATGAAGAGGAAAGCACTTAAAAATTTAAAAGAATATAATTGTGATGTTGTGGTAGCGAATATGCTTCAAAATTATAAAGAAAAAGTATTAGTGTACTGGAAAGGAGAAGAAAAAACACCAGTTTTATTAGAACGACCAAAAGATGGTGCTTCTATTGAATCTGCTATGACAGATATATTTTTACAACGTATTGAAGCTGATATGAATTGTAAAACTGATAAGAGAAATTAGTTACGATTATGATGATGATGATGATGGTGAAAGATAGGAATATATATTTATATATGATCTTCATGGCAAAATTATTACTTATTTATTTATTATTATTATTATTATTATTATTGAGTCACGGTTTGATTTCTTCACAAAATTATTTCTCTACGTTAGCACGTTTACTGTAATTAAATAGTAAAGAAGACACATTTGTAAAAAAATGTAACCTTGTGTGTGAGGGTGTCTCTGTGTTTGTTAGATAAACAACTGGATTCTGTAATTTGAATATATATATATATATATATTTGTATTTATATATTATTTGATTTATTTTATTTACATTCTGAGCATTTAACATTCATTTTCAAAAAAAAAAAAAAAAAAATACCTTTTTTTTATTCTCTCTTATTGGCAAAATAAATAAATAATAATAAAAAAAAAAGATCATTACAAAAATAAAAAAAAAAATTATAATTATGAGTAGTGATCCAATAGTTCATTTTCGTCAACGTACCTTAACATATGGAGATGCTGGATCAATTATTCATATTTCTCTACAATGTTTTTTAGATTATATATGGATACTTATAACAGAAGATGATACTTGTGCTCCTGGTGTAATCATTCGATTTGATCCATATGAAACAGGTTTAGCAACTACTCCATATTATAATTTTAATAATAATAATAATAATCAGAAAAATATTTTACCAT
Source organism: Trypanosoma avium (assembly GCA_030849755.1). Lineage (NCBI taxonomy): Eukaryota > Euglenozoa > Kinetoplastea > Trypanosomatida > Trypanosomatidae > Trypanosoma > Trypanosoma avium. Next base: position 32,406 of record JASANY010000910.1, on the reverse strand, counting down.
CAGTACCTTGTGAATGTTTATTAGGAGTTCGAGATCATCCTTTAACAAATGTTGTGGCTGGAGTAGTTGCACATGCAATTCATACGGAGGGAGAAAATCGTCCAATACTTCTTTGTATTAGTTTAATGAAAACTTCAAAAAGATTATTAAATGCAGCGGATCGAATGGATTTTGTGAAAAATGTAAAGGATGAAGTTATGAAAATTGCTACAAATAAAGAATAATTTTGGGAGGGAGAAAGAGAAATAATAATTTAAAATAAACGTTTAGATAAATATTTCTCTCTACACATAAGGGTGATACAAAAATACATTTATGAGTTTTAAAACCCAAAAAAAAAAAAAAAAGGAAATAGCGATATAGCGATATAGTTTATTTATTATTATTAATTTTTTTTTAATCTAGAAATTTTAATGCACCCTTTATAAAAAAAAGGAAAAAAAAAAAAAAAAATCTTTCTTAGATTTTTCTTAATAATAATTCATATTTTTTCCCTCTTCTTTTTTTTTTTTTTTTTAATTATTCTCTTATGACTGTAGATTAAAAAATAAATAAAAAAAAACAAATTTAAAAAGAAAAAAAAATATTTAAGAAAGAAGTATAACGCAAAAAACAAAAAACAAAAAAAACACATATATATTAACCCACAATGAAAGCCTATAAAGAACTTGAAAGTGTATTTACAAAAATATATCACTTTCGTCACTTATCAGCTTTGGGATTTTGGGATACTCAAGTTATAATGCCTCCTGGTGGGGCCGCAGCACGTGGGGCAGCTTTAAGTGAACTTGAATTATTAATTCACTCACAACTCACACAACCTAATGTAAAAATATTACTTGAAACAGCAAAATCAGAAGAAGATAAACTAGATACATTACAAAAAGCAAATCTTCGTGAAATGTGTATGGAGTGGGAAAGAGAAAATTTAATTCCAGATGAATTAGTACAACGTAAAGCAATGTTGGTAAATAAAGCTCAACAAGTATGGAGAAAAAGTCGAGAGGCGAATGATTATAATATGTGGCTCCCAACATTTAAAGAGCTTGTACAATTATTTCAAGAAACATCTGCAGCTTTAGTGAAAGGAACTAATAAATTACCATATGAAGCATTATTACACTTATTTGAACCTGGAATGTCTTTAAATAAATTGGATGAAGTTTTTAATGATGTAAAGTCATGGCTACCAAATTTAATTCGTGAAGTACAAGAAAAACGAAAACTTTTAGAAGCTTCCATAGTAGAACCTAAAGGACCTTTTTCTTTTGAAAATCAAAAAACTTTAAGTCATTATTGCATGAATGTTTGGAAATTTGATTTTGACGCTGGCCGACAAGACACCAGTACACATCCTTTTTGTGGAAATGTAAAAGAAGATGTTCGAATTACAACGAAATATGATGAAGCTCAATTTGAAACAGCATTAATGGCTGTAATTCATGAAACAGGACATGCAAAATATGAACAAAATTGTGGACCAAAAGAAATGTCAACACAACCCATAGCAAAAGCAAGATCACTGGGAATTCATGAGGGACAATCACTTTTTGCAGAAAAAATGATTGGACGCTCTTCACTTTTTATGGAATTTCTTGTCCCGAAATTAAAAGAAATATTTGGAGATCAGGCGGCGTTTACAGCAGAAAATATGAAACAATTTACACAACGTGTAAAGCCTGGATTTATTCGTATTTATGCAGATGAACTTTGCTACCCAATGCATATTATACTTCGATATGAAATTGAAAGAGGTTTAATTGAAGGAAGTTTAAAAGTTGAAGATGTACCAAAGGTTTGGAATGAAAAAATGAAAAATTATTTGGGAGTTGAAACTCTTGGGAATGATGCGGATGGGTGTTTACAAGATATTCATTGGTCTATTGGTTATTTTGGGTATTTTCCAACGTATTCACTTGGTGCAATGGTGGCAGCACAATTAATGGCAAGTATTAAACGTGAACTTGGAGAAGAAGTTGTAAATAATAATATTCGAAAAGGAGAATTAACTGAAATTCTTAATTTACAACAAGAAAAGATATGGCGTCATGGTTCTACTTATACAGTTGAAGAACTTCTTACAAAAGCTACAGGAGAACCACTAAATCCAACATATTACCGAAAACATCTTGAAAGTCGATATCGTGATAATTTAAGTTAAAATTACTTGTTATGAAGTTTTATGTTTCTGTCTCTCTCTCTCTCTCTCTCTCTCTGTGTGTGTGTGTGTCTTTGTGTGAGAAAGAGAAACTAATATTAATATATATATATATATATATATTGTTTCCTCCCATTTTTATTTTTATTATTATTTTTTTTTTTTCTGAAGAAAATTTATTGTTGTAAAACTCCTCCAAAGAAAAATATATATATATATATATTCATATTCATGCCAAAAAAATATACATATATATTTTTTGGGGCCTTTTCCCCCTTTCTTTGTTTTCTTTTAGTTTTAGTTTTTTTTTTTTAGTTTTATTTCCTTTTCTTGATTTTTTAACATTAAAAAAAAAAATAAAATAAATAAAAATGTGATATTTTCTATTATTGTTATTATTATGATTATTATTATTATTATGGAAAGGTCAATGAATATATATATATATTTTTCCCTAATCATTCTTTTTTGTTTTTTTTTTTTATAATTGTTTTCTCAATTCTATAGAATTAGCTACAGTATATACAAAGTTATTTATATAAATATATAAACAAAAGCTATTTTATTTTCAAAAACAAAAACAAAAACAAAAAAAAAATAGAAACACACACATACAGATAAACAGACACCTACCTGAGTTAATATAACTATATAAATATATATGGCCACACTTCGAGCCCTAGTATTTGCCGCAGTCTTGCTAGTCCTCTCATTTCTTCTTGCTATTCTTGCCTGCACTGCTGTAGCCCCTCGTAATGCTCTCCCATTACTCCCATTATTTATTTCTATTTTATCTCCAATTCCTTTTGTATTATGCGGCCGCCCACATGGAAGTTTCACAGAGGAGCACTTATTAGATGGAATAGGTTTATTCTTAGGTGGGGCATTAACTATAGCTGGGCCAGCTTTAACTTGTGTGTTATATCATACAGGAGGTATTGGTGGGCCTGCCTTCTTTCTTTCAATAGGCTCAGAGAGTTTACTAGCGGGGACTGTGTTTATGCTAACGAGTAGTAACTCCGAGGAGGGAGGGGATGGGGAGTATGATTTTTAATAATAATAATAATAATAATAATAATAATAATAGTAATAATAATAATAATAAGTGAGGGAGGGAGGGAAGGAGGTGTGTATATATTTATAGTACTGGAAGAGAGAGTGAGTGGAGGGGTTTTGGGTTATTATTATTATTATTATTATTATTCTTTTTCTTTATTATTATTTTGGTGAATATGATTACTGTTGTTGTTGTTGTTGACATTATTACTAATATTATTATTGTTCTTATGTGAGTCAGTAACAGGAGGGATATGGGAGAAAAAATAAAAAAAAAGAAGGAAATAAAAGTATTGATATTGAAAAGTAGTATCATACTTTATGAATTTTGGGGAGGTGGGGGGAGGGAAATGTGAAGAATATGTTTGAATGAAGTAAAAAGAAATTAAGGAAAAGAAAAAAAAAAAAAAAAGAGAAAGAGAGAGAGAGATTAAATTGGTTAATAATTATTATAGGTACAAGAAGCAAAAAAAAAAAAAAAAAAATGCAATGATGTTAGAATTTTCTTGATTTGAATCTTTGTTATTGTTTTTTGTTTTCTTTTTTTATTTATAAAGTATTTGATTAGCTGTGTGTGATAACATGTAACTAACTTTGTGTGTATGTGTCTTTTTTCGTGTGTAAAAATTTCTAAAGAATTGCTTATTTCTTTCTTTTTTCATTTTTTGGCGTTGCATTATATATATATATATATATATAATGTGTGTTTGTTATTTTTTATTACTGTGAATATGATATTGTATTTTTCTTTATTATCCATTTCCCTCTTTTTTTTTCCCCCCCCTTTTTTTTATTGTTTTTTTCTGGTTTTAGTTTCCAAACTCAATTCCCTCCCCTTCCCAGACTACTTATTTTACCCATTCATAAAGGAAAAAAATAAAGAAATATATTTTTTTTCTTTTTTTTTTTTTTTAACTCAAATATTGTAGTAAGTCTAAGGGTTTTTTTTTTTTTTTTTTTTCTCTCTTAGACTTCATTAATTAAACAAAAAATTATTATTATTATTATTACTTATATTTATATTTTAATTATGGCACATCATCACTTAAGTGATATGACTTTGCAGGAGCTTGATCACTTTGTAAATAATAATCAAAACTCTATGCAACTTTCTCCTGCAGATATAATAGCACTTCACCTACGTCGGCAACGTCGAGCTTATCTTTCTGGTAAAGAACGACCACAAATAAATAATTTAAATAATAATAATAATTTAATTAATAATAATAATAATATTTCATGTAAATCTATTAGAGTTCTTATATTGGGTGAAGAAACCGAGGCAAAATTAGAGTTAGCTACTATGATGCAAGGTGGAAAATTATCTGATACAAATTCTTTACCTTTACTAGACCTTGGTTTGGCAGAAGAGGAAAATAATAATAATAATAATAATAACTCATCTCTAATAGAAAATAATCATATAAATACAGAAGCTATAAATTCTAATTCTAATATAAATATATTTCCTAAAATTGAAATACTTGTACCTAGTGTTGCTGATATTACAGCCTCACTTCGAGGAGAATTATGTATTGCAAGTGATATTATAATTATTTGTTTTAATATTAATAATCGCCGCACATTTGATGCTATTTGTTATCATTGGTGGAAAGAAGAAGTGGGACGGGCGTTTGAAGTTCTTTCACAAGATATATTAGATGTAAAAAATGAAAAAAAAAAGAAAAATAAATCACAAATTCCTCTTATTTGGCCTATAACTCCTTTAATAGTTGTTGGTCTTAAGGCAGAAGTTAGACAAGACTTAACTGGGAAACACAATAATAATAATAATAATAATAATTCAATAATAGTTTCACATACAGAAGCAGTTCAAGTAGCTCAAGAAATGGGGGCAAGTAAATATGTAGAAATATATTCAGGAAATATACATCATGTAAAATCTTTATTAACACAATGTATACAAGTAACAGAAACATTTTATCAATCTCTTATTTCTAAAACAACATCAACATCAATTGTTTATTTATTATTAGCTGCAAAACAAGAAATGTTGAGGATGCATTTACGTGTTCCTAAACCTATTGGAAATATAAATTTAGAAACTTATCAATTTAAACTTGATATAATTCCTGGTATTATTTATCATATGACTTCTAATGGAACTGACCCACGTTATTATCAACAAAATAATAATAATAATAATAATAATCATCATCATAATTCTTCTTCTATTATACCAATATCAAATAATGGAATAATTGATTTAAAACCCTATAGAAAACAAAGTGGAAATATATTAAAAATATCTGGAAAAGCTCGCTGCGCCTATGCTAGTACATTATTAGAATTTAAAATTCCAACTTTAACTCCAGCCCCAGTTGGTTACTTTGATATTGCTTGGCGACAATTTAAAATAATTTCTAATGATATTCCTTTACTATTTCGTGAAATTCGATATACATTAGATGGTTCTATACCTAATAGTGAATCTCTTCCTTATATACAACCTATTGAATTAGATACTATTAAAACAATTAAAATAAAAGAAAATAATAATAATAATAATAATAATAATAATAATAATAATATATCGGAATTACCTTGGAGCCCTTGGAGAAGTAATGCTGGCCCACCACGAGTTATTCATTGCACATCATTTACAAAAGAAGAATTTCCCTCACAAACTATTATATATGAAGTCCCACAAGTATTAGAAACTCCTAAAATAATATATTCCTCACATGATCGTACAATTTCTTTAGAATATACTTTACCAATGATAGAATATCGATATACACTTGATGGGAGTACTCCAACAGTTAATTCAATACTTTACTCAGGACCTTTTAGTATTAGTGTAAGTCATAATATTCAACAAATTCGTTTTGTTGCATTTCCTAAATTATATTTTCCAAGTCGTGAGGCGGTATTTTATATTCCAACAAATTCTTCTTCTACTACTAATAATACACCACGAGGAAAATCAGGAAATAATAATAATAATAATACTAGATATGAGGATCCAGTAGATAATTCTTTTCATACAACGCGAGCTACAATTATACGAGGGCAACACGCTTTGCGAAAGTTACAAAGTAGAAGTTCAACTACACATAGTAATACTGTTAATAATAATAATAATAATAATAATAATAATGATAATAATTCAACAATAGTAAATAAATCTCCAGTTTCTTCTTCTTCAAGACCTATTAGTCCAAAACTGAGAACAGAAGCTCGTGCTCTAATTTCTCGTCATCATAATAATAATAATAATATTAATATTAATAATAATAACTCTAGTTCTACTCCTATTATTCATAAAAATATCAATACTAATAATAAAGTAAAGAATTCTAAAACCTCACCACATAATTCGATATCTATATTAAATGCTTCACGAAATTCAGCTAAAAAAAGTGTTGATAAAATTCATAATAAAAAAAATGATGAAAACTCTTTATTACTTGTCATGCCCAATAATAATACCAATAATAATAATAATAATAATAATAATTCTAACTCACCACTGTGTACAGCTAATGATAATACTGTATTATTTAACTTTCCAAACCCCATAAGTCTCTCACATATTACAGTACAAACTCCAGGAAATGAAATGGGCCCAACTTTATATGAAGTTGAAGTAAAACATTTACACGGCTCTGATTTCTTATCAGTTGGGAGTGGGGAATTACAAAATATTGCTGGAATTCAAACAATGAAAGTACTTGTGAGTGCTCGATTGTTTCCTATTGATAAAGTACGTTGTGTGTTTACTGGAAGTACTAAGGGATTTCGTGTGAGGGATTTACAAGTGCATGGGAAACCATTTAATGTATAATTGTTGGGTGTTTTTATTTATTTATTTGTTTTTATTTTTTATTTATTACTATTTTTTTTTTTTTTTTTTTTTTCTTTATCGTTACATTATTTTTTTATAGAGTTTATTACTTTTTTTTTTTTTTTTTTGTTTGTTTGTTTGTTTAAGAGAGAGATTGCAAAAGAGATGGGAAGATAGAAAAGAGAGAAGAAATATTATTATTTTATTTTTTTCTTTTTCTCTGTATATTACTTTTAAAATATATATTAGATTTATTTCTTTATTTTTCATTTATTTATTTATTTTTTATTTTTATTTTTTTTTACTTTCTTCAACAACTTTTATTATTAAAAAAATAATATATATATATATATATATATATTTTTTTTTTTCTTGAATTTTTCTTCCACACTCCATTTTTATTCTTTTTTGAATAATCTTTAGTAAAAATAAATAAATAAATTAATTAATTAGAGATGAATAACGAAAGAGAAAATAATATTAATAATAACAATAATAATGCTTTACATGTATTAACACCTAGTGATGTGTGTTATAGAGAAGTATTAGATCGTCTCTCCCAACGTCTTTCACAATATATATCTGAAACAGAAAAATATAATAAAAATTATTATAATTTTAATGAGAAAAAAGTAGAAGAAGATGATAAATATAATTCACAAGTAGATGAAAAAGAGAAAGAAATTAAAAAAGCAGAAATTAATAGAAATCTAATGATAACTTCTTTAAATCGCCGCGTTAAACAACTTCGCTCCTTGGCACAAGAGAAGCCCGAATTATTTAATAATATACAAAAATTAAATACATTAATACAATCCTTAGCAAAAACATGCCTTATCGATCTTTACAATACCAGTAGTAGTAGTAGTAATAATAATAATAGTAATAATAATAATAATAATAATAATTTAGAAATAAATCAATCAGAGATAGTACGTCAATTAGTATGGCTACATCATCAGAAACATCGTCACGGAAATGAAATTTCTGAATTACGTCAACGTGCTAGGCGAATAGTTGATAAATTAGCTCCACAAATTGATAAAACTTCAAATATATGTAATGAAATGTTTCAAACACATAATAATAATAATAATAAAAGTGATAATGAGTATTGTGATCCTGGGGAATTACATACAATATGTAGACGTAATGCAGAGAGAACTAAATTATTACAAACTAGATTATCACGTGTATTAAATGTATATCAACAAGTTGTTGGGAGAATGAATGCAGAAATGTGTAGATTAGATTTGGAATTACAAGCACTAGAAAGACAGTCACCTCATTATGAGGAAATGTTATTTAATAAAGTATAATACTACTTCTTTTACATTTTTTCTACTATTGAAAAATATAATAATAATAATAATAATACCTTTAAATGACAATATTATGTTTGTGAATGGTAGAGACTCTGTTTAAAAAAGTTTGAATTGAGTTATTATTATTATTTTTGTTATTTATTTTTGTTTTTTTGTTTCCTTGCTCAAAAGAGAAATATATGATATTTCTTCTTAATATTCTTTTTTTTTATAGTACTATGCCTTTTTCCTCCCTCATTTTTTTTTTTTTTTAATTATTATTTAAAAGTACCCTTTGTGTTTGTTTTAGTGGTGGTATTTTATTATTATTATTAATTATTTAATTAAAGCAGCATGCGGCGGTCATGGATAGGTGTCCGTATCGCCTCTACATGCGCTTGTAGATCTCACTCTTTTCGTAGTATAAATAATTATAATAATATTTCTAATATATCTTCCTGTAGTAGTAGTAATAATAATAATAATAATAATAATAGCTGTATTATTTGTAGTAATCTTATTCATAGCCGACGTGGTCATGCAAATCTTGTTTCCTTATTTGCCCCACAACAACAACAACAAAGAAATTATAATAATAAAAATAATAATATAAAATTATTTAATTCTTCTTATTCGTCTTTATTTATATCTCGTCGTAGTGCTGGTGTTGATTTGCTTTCTCCGTTAGCAAAATTAGGTCAAAGTCGTGATTTAGCGGCTGATATTAAAGCAGGACGCTCTCGAAATAATAAAGAAATTATCGCATCTTTTCAAAAAATACAAACATTTGATGAAATTCACTACCGTAAAACAGATCGCCCATGGGAGTTAGTACCAAAATATGCAAAAAAACGTGTGAGTGATTTGTGTGGAATATTAACAAGTGAAGATCGTATGGAGATTGAACAAGCTATTGATAAAATGCAATCATTATGTCATATTGATTTATATCTTGTATTAGTTCCTACTGTGGGTTATACAACTCCTAAAGTATTTGCAAATTCTATTATGTTTGATTGGGAAATAGGGGAACCAAATGGAAATGGATTATTATTATTAATTGCTCAACATGAGGCAACAGTTCAATTAATAGCAAGTCCAGCCATTGAAGAATATTTTGATAATCATTTTCTTAATCCAGCAGTAAAAGAAATATTTCAACCTTTAATTCGTGAAGGAAAACCAAGTTATGCAACTTTACAACTTATATATGCTATTGGTAGACAAGCACAGGAAATGTTTCCATTATGGGAAAAAGGATTATTAACATTACCTACACGAAATAAATTAAGATTTACAGGTAAAACAATTATATATGGATATTCATCTGTACCTTATCTTTTATTTGGTGTTATATTTTTTGCATTTTGTACAATTGTATTATGGAGTCAAGTATTAGATACAATATGTCCACATTGTTATAAAATGATGCATCGAGTACGAGATGAATTAACTTTACAAAAGATAATGTTACCAGGACAATATTTAGAATTAAAAAATGGTTGTGCTCATTATAGAGTGTGGAAGTGTCCACATTGTAATGAAGGTCATCGAGTTGCATTAACTTCACGAGATTTACATCAAAGTACAAAATGTTTACAATGCATGGATTGTAACTTTTATACTTGTAGTTTAACTAAAGAAGTACAAAAGTTACCAACTAAAGATGAGGATGGAATTAAACAATTAATTTATACATGTGAGAATTGTAGAGTGGGGCGGGAGGTGTTATTACCATTATTGCGTCCAATTGATATGAAACCTGAAGAAAAGTGGTTTGACTTTTTAATTGATCGTTCACAAACACATAAGAAGACGGATCTTAAATTGTAAAGATATATATATATATATATATATCACAGAGAGGAAATAGAAAAAAAAAAAAAAGGAAAATATGAAGAAGAGAAATATGAAGGTGAAAATTAGAAGTTGTGGGAGAAAAAAGAAAAAAAAAAAAAAGTTGGTAGGTGGTGGTTGTGAAAAAAAATAAAAAAAATAGAGGGTTGTTTTTTTTTTTTTTTTTTTTAGGGGAAAAAATGAAGCAGTAGAGGAAAAGAAAAATAATAAAAAAAACAAAATATATCAAATTTCCTCATTTACAAAACATAAAATTTATTTCCCTCTCTTTCTCTTTCTTTCTTTCTTTAAAATTTATTCAAATATACATAATAAAAAAAAATATTTTTTTTATTCTTTACTGTGTATTATATACTCATGGTAAATATATATCTATATATAGTTTTAAATATTATATATATATGTATATGTCTGTTTTTTTTTTTTTTTTTTCTTACCAGTGCTTATTATTATTATTATATATATATATATTTTTTTTAAATTTTTCTTTTATTTCTTTAGTTTAATTAGAAAGGGTTTAATGATCTACGATCTTGCTCCACCAGTTAATGAACGAGTTCTTCAACGTGTTACTCAAGAATTAGGATTTATTTCATCAGATAGTAAACTTAAACAACAAAAGCAAGAAAAAAAAGAAGAAGAATATAAAAAAAATGATCTTATGCTTCATTTAATTTCTACACCTGAAGAAGTTTCACGGGTTTATCCACCACCACCGAAAGAATTCATACAAAATGATAATACTAGAGGGTTATCTAATCATAACCAAAAACAAGAAAAAGAAAAAGAAGAGAAAACGAATAATACATACAAACGACCACGTAATACTGCAACTTCGACTATACTATCATCTTCTTCAATATCAATTAATAATAAATATAATAATAATAATAATAATAATAATAATAATAATAATAATAAAGATAATAATGATGATGCCTCAGTGTTTACTCCACATGTACACTTTGATCCTTCATTTCCCCGCACAGATTACTTGGGCCGCTCTTTCCTACAACCTCCCCCTTCCGTTCTATTTAGTAATAATAATAATAATAATAATAATAATAATAATATTCCAAATTGTCACCCACCTCGACGATTAAAAGGAAGTTGGCAAAAACACGATGCAGGAATTCAACAATTACGTTGGGTCCCACCTGTGGGGCATCTTTTATTTGCCGCAGACTTACGAGGTGAAGTTCGTTTATATAATTCAAATGCAAATTCTCGAAATTGTGTGGCGACGTTTGTAGCACATAAAAGGCCTGTAAAATCTCTTGAAATAACTCCTGATGCCGCAGTGATGTCAACTGGCTCCGTCGATGGAACTGTTGCATTATGGGATGTAGAAGTTGGAAGTTGTAAAGGAATATTAAAAAGTGAAAATGCAAGTGAAAATGAAAGATTACCATGCGTGCAACATCAACATCACCCATTATCTCCAGATCATTTAATTCTCGCCGCACTAGATCGTAAAGTTGTGTTATTTGATACTCGAGTAAGTTGGCACAAGCATCAGCGGGAGTATACGGGGCATATGGGAACAATATTTAATTTAACATTATTAAGTGGTGGAAGTAAAATGTTAACAACAGCAGAAGATAAAACACTTCGAACGTGGGATTTTAGAGTCCCTGTACAAATTAAACAAATTGCAGATGTTTCCATGCATGCTATTACAGATGTGGTGCAACATCCAACAGAAAATATGTTAGTTGCACAATCTTTAAATAATCAAGCTCTTGTATTTGCAGATAGTGGGGGTGGGCAAGTAAAGTTATTACGTCATCGTGTATTTAGTGGACACACAATATCAGGAACACAATGTCAACTTGCATTTAGTGCGGATGGGCAATATCTTTCTAGTGGAGATATTCATGGAAAACTTTTTATTTGGTCTTGGGCTACTGGAGAACTTGTGCGTTCATTTGCGGCCCACACACAAACACTTGCCTCACATAGGTGGCACCCAATAGAGCCTTCACGGGTTGTGACTTCTGCTTGGGATGGAACAATTAAAAATTGGAGTTAAATTATTTGTTTTGATTTTTTATTATTATTTTTTTTTTTTTTTAAACAAAAATTTAAGAAAAACAAAATAAAATTAAGCAATAACAATAGCAAACATTATATAAGTTCTGTTTGTATTTTGTTTCTCTCTGTGAGTGAGTATGATAGTGTATGAAATTCAAGAAGAAGAAGAAGAAGAAGAGCGTGTAAATAGTGTTTTTTTTTTTTTTTGTCTTTCTGTCTGAGTAATTTATTATTTAGTATTTTAAAAATGTGTTGATATAAATTATATCGTTTTTATTATTATTATTTATTTATTTTTTATTTTATTATACTGTTCTTTTTTTTTTTTGTTTGTTTGTTTTTCTTGTATAATCATAGGAGGAGAAAGAAGCAGAAGTAGGAAGAATAAAGGAAAATAAAAGAAATATATTAAAAGAAAAGAAATCAAAACAGGGAACCAACAAACACCAAACAAAACAAAAAAAAAAATAATAATAACAATAATAAATAAAATAATAACAATAATACTAATAATATAAAAAACTAAAAGATAATAAATATATTAAAAAATGTCGAATAGTAAGAAAATTCAACAAGAAATTGATCGCCAACTTAGGCGTACCCAAGAAGGTATTGAAAGCTATGAAGAGTTATATAATAAATTTCTTAAATCCAATACCCAGTCACAGAAGGAACGTCTTGAAGGGGAGCTTAAACGAGAAATAAAAAAATTACAACGTTTTCGAGATGCCATTAAAGCCTTTATTGCTAATCCTGAAGTAAAAGACACCAAAATGCTGGAATCCTTTCAAAAAAATATTGAAGAAAAGATGGAAACTTTTAAAGCCTGTGAACGTGAAACAAAGACGAAGGCATTCAGTAAAGAAGGCCTTGCGGCTAGCGCCCCGAACGAGGGCCCGCAGGCGCACATAGAGTCGTGGTTAAAATCTGCGATGGAGGATGCACGCAAGCAGATTGAAATTATTGAATATGATGTGGAGCATAACCCACGAGGGCATCATGGGCGAGGAAAGAATGCTGTCGCTGCAAGTGCAGCTCGGCTGCAAAAATTAAAATTTCATTTAGGAAAATTGGAGCAACTTCTCAAGGCGGTAACAAATGGGGATGCTGACTTGGATGAAGTTGGAAGTATTAAAGAACACGTGCAACGATTTTTAAATAATGAAACAGGTAGTGAGGAGGAGGATGACTATGATGAGGAAACACTTTATAGTGGGTTTGATTTGGATGAAATAGAGCAGGAGAATCGACAAAGTGGAAGTGGTGCTCTTGCAGATGAAGATAATACCAATAATAATAATACTACTACTACTACTACTGGACAAGAGTTATTAAAGAAAACAACATCAGCAGCAGCAGCAGGAGCTACAAGTCCAACTCCAACTAAATCTATAAATCAAACTGCTGCGGCTAAGAAAACACCACCGTCCGCAAATATTATTAAAACAGAATCTACAAAGCGTCAAGCGAACAGTCCTATACCAACTACTAAATCCCCAGGTATATCCACTTCAAATAATAATAGTAATAATACTATGAGTGCGGCTACAGCAAAGTTAAATCCCACTAGAGACCCCGCCCCGGAGTCTTGGGAGGAAGCCGCAGAATTATTAGATGATGAAATGGATAAAGCAAATGATGATACATTTGGTGATGATGCAATGGAAATGGCTGGGCCCGGCTCACTAGCAGATATGGCAAAATTAACAGGAGGACTTTCTCGATTGGGGGATTGGGAGAAAGGTCGTCCTGCCAGTCTTACTTCACCTCCCAGTGCTACAAATACTAATAATAATAATACAAATATAAATATAATTAATAAATCACAAAGTGTTGAGCAGCAAACACAAGTACAAGGACAAATACAATCACCAACAACTACAACAGCTTCCGCCACAGCTGTGACACCAACCACAACAACTACTGCTACTGCTAATAATAATAATAATAATAATACAACGACAATGTCAGCTCAACAACAACAAAAAACAGATTCAAAACAGAGAACTAGTGGAGCTTCTCCTGTTACTTCTACAAGTCATGTGGCACCAACTTATGATAAAGCTATGATGTTACAACTTGTTGATATGTCTTTAGCAAATTTACCCCACACACAAGATGTTGATCGACAACGGCCATTTGAACCAACAAATCCGATAACGTGTCCATCATATTATCCAGATCAAGTACTTCCTGCATTTGCCTCACCTGATATTTACCGTGAATTTGAGCAAGAGACACTATTTTTTATTTTTTATTATCATCAAAATACCTATCAACAGTATTATGCCGCAAAACAAATTAAAGCACATTCATACCGATATCATAAAGAACTAAATACTTGGTTTGTGCAGCGTAAACGAACGAATGAACCACAAGAAAATTGTGTACGTGGTTCTTTTACTTATTTTGATTACGAAGGTGCATGGAAATTTGAGGAAAAGGAGGATTTTACATTTAATTATCAATATATGGAAGATGAGCTACGTTAATGAATAAGGGGTTTCTACTTTATTTATTCATTTCATTTCTATTATTTTTATTATCATTATTTGCCGTCGCCTTTTTTTTTTCGATTTTGTGTGTGTGTGTGCATGTGTTTATGTTTTTGTGTCACTTTTTATTTTAATATTTGGTCGCTCAATCGTAATATTCTCTCAAAACTCTCATTCTATCTTTATATTTTATTATTTTTTCTCCCCCCCAAAAAAAATTAATAATAAAATAAAAATTCAGCTAAAGAAATAAAAAAACAAGAAAGAAAAGCTTACCTACTTGTTTATTCCTATTCTGAAAAGAAGACACTCTGAGTGAGAGAATGAAAGAAAATAAAGAATGAGTGATTGATTTAGAAAGAGATAAACTAAAGATAATAAACTAATAAAAGATATATAAAAGAAAAGGAGTTTGGGAAGAAATGAAACAAACGCAATGAAATGGTTTAATAAATAAATGAAAGAAGTTGATTGAATGTATTTATTGGTGATTATGAATTTTTTTCTTTCTCCCCCCAAACTCCAACCTTCTAAAAATAATAATCCCTTTTTTGTTTGAATGCGTATTTCTGTTTCTTTTTATTTTTATATATTTCTTTCTTTCCATGCGTTTTATTGGGCAATGTGTGAGTGTGTATTTCAATATATATATATATATATATATATATTGCTTTATTTTTCATTCTACTATTACTGCAGTAGTTATTCATTAATTTCAATGCAAAACAACAACAACCAAAAAAAAGAACTCCATGAATTTTTTTCCTCTGTTAGTAAAGCTTTCTTCTGTTTTCTTTATTTATTTTGTATATATCTCTTTTTTTTTTTTTTTTTTAATGTAACTAAAAATTTGTCTTTCTTTTTTCCCCCCCAAAAAAATTTTTTTTTCTTTGCTTTTATTTTTGCATTCTTTATAAAATAATTTTATACATTTAACACTTCAAAAAAAAAAAAAAAAAAAAACAGAGGGAAAAGCTTCAAGAAAGCAACAAAAAAGGTGTCAGTGTATATAAAATACTAGACCCGTTCTTTTTTTTTTTCTTTTTTTTTTTTTTAAAAGTATTATAATTTCGTAGTTCCTTTGTGTCGTCGCTTTTTTTTTTTTTTTTGTGAAAACAAAAAAGAAAAAAAAAAGAAGTAATAAATATAAACCAAGAAAAGGGGAAGGGGAAAAAAAACAAAATAATAATAATAAACATCAAGAACAAGAAAAACAAAAAAAAAAAGCAGGGTTTATTACCCACATCTTTAAGAATTTTAAGGAATAGTTTACTAAACAGCGACAAAGAAAAAGCCTAAGGTAAAATAACCCCCCCCCCCAAAAAAAAGGAATTACGTAAAAAGAATAAATAATAAAAACCCAAAAAATTATAAGACCATAAAGTAGAATAATAAAAACCAGCAACAATAGCTAATAAAGTAAAATAATCAGTAAAATGATGCCAGTGCCAACTGGTGAAAACAATAATAATCATAATCATAGCAGAAGGGTAGCTCAGTCTAATAATAATAATAATAATAATAATAATAATAATAATGGTGCCGCACCTGTATGGGATGGAGCATTTAACCGTGGTTCTCCCAAAACAGATACTCATATATCTTCAACTACTCCTTCACGAAATATATCAACAACAATAACAGTAAATCAACAACAACAACAACAACATCATCATTCTAATTCACGTTCACCTACTGTTACAATGCATCAACCCTACCGAACTATTCCTTCTTCTATGTTTGGAGTAGAATCTGAATTAGAAGTTTATGCTGCAACTAATACAGAAAATCTTGTAACAGTGAAACCAGCATATAAAACGAGTATTTCACGTAACTCTGGTTCACACACTGCCGCATTATTATCATCATTAGGAACAGGAGCAAATATAAATACAACAAATACAACAAATACAAATACAGGAATATCAACAATAACAACAGGAGTTGGATTAGGAGTAGGAGGGGTAGCTGCAACAACAATCGCCGCAGGAATTTCATCTCCTCCTTTATTTTTAGGTCCTCGCTCCTCTCAACGTTCACCTATAGCAGTTCTTGATACTGGAGTTGTTGTAAATAATAATAATAATATTGGTGCTTCCTCTTCTTGTTATAATAATCCTACAAGTAGCTCTAATGGGATGGAAATTCCCCTTCCATCTCGATCTATGGGAGGCATTATTAATAAACGAAATATAAGTCGTGATAATAATAATAATAACAATAATAACACAGAAAGATTTGATAATAACACTGATTATTATCGTTGCCCAATCGCCCTACGACTTGTAATGGAAGAAGAAAAACATTTAAATTACACTGGAGTAGAACTCCCAACAAGTGAATTAAACTTAGGTGATAATCCTGAGCGAGATCGTCGATTAAAACAAAGACGAAGACAAGTTCAATATGGAAAAGAAACAGTTGGATATAGAAATTATATGCACGCCGTCCCATACCGCGGGGATCGTGAATTTCGAAACCCAATGCACCCAATAACACCAAGACCAGAATATGATTGTAGTAAACGTACATTTGATCGATATTTAAATATCTGGCGCCGGCAGTTACACTTGTGGGATGATTATAATCCAAATGATTTAAAAGTACAACATACAAGAATAGGAATTCCAACATTACGTCGACTAGGACTTGAGCCACCACCACCCAATACACCTGATAGACCTCCACCAACAACACAACAACAACAACAACAAAATGTAATGCTTTCATTTACACCAATGGGAAATCAAACATTTAATGCTGCCTGTACGCCTACAATGTTTCGACACACTCGTCGTGAAACTTCACAGCCAACAATAACAACTTCAACGACAACTACAACAACGAATACAACAACAGGAGGAATTACAACAAATATAACAACGAATAATAATAATAATAATAATAATAATACAACTTCAGGACTTCCACGTTCCTCTACCTTTCCACAAGTCTCCACCACCACTAATAATAATAATAATAATAATAATAATTCGACAACTACGAATGTTGGAATTCCAATTAATTCCATGAGTTATGTGCGTCCCCCGAGTGGGTGTGGTGGGGGTTGGTCTATTACAAACACCCCACACACGCCTTATCATGGAAGTACACATTCCAACAGTAGCTGTGCCCCACCACTTGTCTCTGTGTTAGCTCAGCCCACACTTTACTCTTTACCTTGGGGGGATTCCTCCCAGCAGAGCTCACCCAACCCACACGGGGGCGGGCAACGTAGTAGTGGTTATGGTGGATATCATTTTAGTGTAAATGGAGGAATTCCAAATAATAATAATAATAATAATGGGGGGGGAATCAGTGGGAGTCCAGCAGGAGGTATTGGAACTGGTGGAGGAATTGTAGGACATAATAATAATAATAATAATAATACAGGATATTGGGAGGGAGGGGGGAATTATTATAATTCAAGTTATATTCAGCAAACAACACAACCACAACCACAACCACACACACGTAGTTCACCTTATGGTGGTCACCGATATACTCCTAATGGTAATAATAATAATATTAGTAATACTAATGCTAATAATAATAATAATCATCATCATCACAGCCATCATCATCAACATCAGCAGCAGTTGCAGCAGCAGCAACACTATATTCATCATCATCATCAACACCATCATCACCAAAACTATAATCATCACTATTATAATAATATTAATAATGGTATGGGTGTTTATCCTGGAGCTGTGGGTATTAGTAGTAATAATAATAATATGACGGTATCACCACCTATGGGTACTAGTCAAGAGGGATGGGTAAATTCTCAAAGACCTCCATTTCATTGATATATAAATAAAAGTATATATATATATATATATATAGAAAAGTAAGAAGAAAAAAAAATAGTTTCACCTTTCTGTGTGTGTTTTTGTGTGTTTCAGAGAAGGAGGAATAATTTACGAAGAGCTCAAATATTAAAAAAAAAAAAAAAAGTATAATAATAATAATATTAATATTAATATTAGTCGAGGGCGAATAATGAGAGGTCAAAGAATATGTAAGGTTCCAAGGAGCTTTAATATAAGAGAAAGAGAACAAATTATTTATTATTATTATTATTTTCTTTTTCTTTCTGAACTGAACTGTGCACATCACACAGTACTGACACACAATCACACTCATTAACTCAATAAAGAATTAAGCGAACGAAAACGAAAAAAAAAAGAAAAAATAATTGGGGGGGTAACAGCATTATAAAGTTATTATATATATGATTTATAAATTATAAAATAAACCAACTATACATACATACATACATGTCGAATGAAAGAGAGAAAATTAATGAGAGAAGTTTAAATTCGTAATTGATACCAAGGTAAAAAAAAAAAAAAATAATAATAATAATAATAAAGCCTTTTTCAAAAGTACACATGGAGTAGAACTCTTCATTTAGAAATAAATGAATAAGAAAAAAAAAAAAAAAATGAATTAAATGATGAAAATAAAATAATTATAAGAGTAATAGAGTCAGGATAACTAGAGAACAATGAAAACAAGTTGGAAGTTAATAATTTAAGACAATGAGGGAAAAAAAGGAGAAAAATAAATGTTTTGAAAAAAAGAAAGATAATAAAAAAGAAAAAACAGAAAAAAAAAAAAAAGAAATACAATATATATTATTTACATTTATACATAGATGCATACATCCTTATATCACTCAAAGAAAAAAAAAAAAAAAGGAGGAAAATGTTATTAAAATTCTCTTATCCCCCCCCTTTTTTTTTTTTTGAAAATATATAAATATTTTGGTCTTTATCCCTATAATAAATTGATGAACGCAGAAAATGAAAGCCAAAATAATATTAATAGTTATAATAATTTATTTTATTACTGCTTATTAAACATATAACTACAGAAAAATCAACAGTTAATACTATTATTATTATTATTATTGCTCTTTTCACCCTATCTTTTTTTTTTTTTTTTTGATGTTTTTTCTGCGACTTTTTTCAATCTCTTATATACATATATATATATATTTATATACTTATGCTATTTTTATTTATTATTTATTTATTTTCGGATTGTTTTTATTCTTCTTTGCTGATTTCTCACTTTCGAAAAGATTTTTTTTTTTTTTTCCCCTATTTCCCTTATAAAATTCTTTCTTCTACGTTTTAGCAATGAATTACTCTTTACACACAGAGACCCGAATTCTGCAATATAATCTATTTCTATGTGTGTGTTTTTTTAAAAAAGAGTAAACGCTTTATTTTTGCTTTTATTATTTTTATTATTATTATTATTCATAATATTTTCAGTTTTTGAAGTACTTGCTCGTTTCTTTTATTTTTATTTTTTTCTTATTTTCTCTATTAAATCACTTCTATGTCTCTTCTTTTATATCTTATTATAATTATATGTATTTATATTTATATATCTGTGCTTTATAAATATGAAATATGTAATTATATGTCTCTATTATCTAGTGAGAATTAAAGAAAAAAAAAAAAGAGAGAAAAAAAAAAGTAAGAAAATGAGAAATAAAGAGAATTAAAAAGAAAAAAAAAACCGAACGGGAGGGAATATATATAAAGAAGAATTATTTAGTGGATTTTTCCTATTGATGTTTTTTTTTTTTTTGATGTTGATGTGCTTCTTTTTTTTTTTCTTGTTTATTTTCGAAGTTTAAAATTTTTATTGTGCTTGTGCTCCTTTTTTTTTTTTTTTTTTTTTAATTATTATTCATAATTTAATATATAAATTTCCCTGGTATTTTAGTCGTTGTCGTTACTTTCCCCCTCCCCTCTATCCTTTTTTTGTTTTTTATTATTACTCAAAACAAAAAAAATAATTTTTGCATTTGCTTTTTTGTTTGCGTCTTTTCTTTCTCTCTTTTCTTTTCTTTTCTTTCATCTATTTTTAATAATATTATGAAATTATTTTTTTTGATCTCTCTATTTCTTTTTAAATAAATATTTTTATTGATTATATTTTATTTGAACTTATACACTTTTGCCCCTTCATTTCTTTTTCTTTTTTTCATTTGAATTACGATATTAAATAGAGCCTATATAACAAAGTAAAAAAAAAAAGAAAAGTAAAGGAAGAACCCCAGGTCTTTTAGCTTGACATTTAATATTGTTTTTTTTTTTTTTTTTGGTTGTTGTTAGTATTAAATTGATTTTTTTTTTTTTTTCTTTTTTCGTGTGTTTGTGTGTATTTGCTCTTTTTCTTCTTCATTGGATTTAGAGGAGGAAATAAACAACAAAAAAAAGCAAATTCGGATTTTCTCTACTTAGATATCTCCATCAAACTCAATTACGAAAAACAAAAGAAAAGAGGACTCACTCTCTGTAAATATATATATATATATAGATTATTATTATTATATATATATATAAATCTCTAGAGAGCACCACATGTCTAAAGCACTGCCGCCTATTAAAAACTCCTCCCGTGGCCGAGAGGCACATAGTGGCAGTGGCCGGCAATACGCCCCCCTCGCCTCTAGCGATGGCTACTACTATCAACTCACCACCACCAGCCATAATAACAACAGCAGTAATTATGTTGCCACCGCCGGGAGTACCCCCAACCACCGCCCCCTCACCAGGCGGGTGGTGGATGTGGTGGACTTCTCCCTGGGCCCGGTGCAGGAGCGCTACCTCCCACCCTACAACGACCTCGAGGACCCACACCTCGCCCCGTACTGGGCTAGGCGGGAGATGATGCTGCGGGAGGCGGCGGAGCGGCGGCGGGAGTACCTCCGACTGCGGCGACTGGAGCGGCAGCGGCGGGAGGCGGCGAGGCGTCGCTTTGAGGAGAGACGCCAGCGGGAGTTGGAGGAGCTCGCATCACGTAAAGGTTACCTCACCCAGCGCCGCACCGCCGCGGAGCAGGAGGAGGAGGAGGAGGAGGAGCAACAAAGGTCCGCAAGGCGGCGGCAGCCACACCCACCATCACAAAATAGAGCAACAAGTGGGAGTGAAACTGCGGGACGGCCAACGCGGCGGAAATATGAGGCAGCTCAGCGAACAAGATCATCTACCCCACCTGCTGCTGCTGCTGCTCCTCACAATAATACTAATAATAATAATAAGAGAACAGCTGCAGGATCAGCAACAGTTCCACGGAAACCAGCAGTAAAACCAGCAAATCGAAGTCCTGCAACAAGGCCACAGTATCAACAGCAACAAAAAGCTCAACCTCAATCTCAGGCAGCAGAAAGGAAAGAAAAGACGGCGGCAGATGCGGTACAGCCTACAAGAACCTATTCAGCAGATAGTTTATCATCTTCGAAGCATGAACACCAAGAGGAGAAAATACAACCGAAAACGGCAACTGAAAAAGTTGAAGAGGAAAAGGAGAAAGCAGAGGTTTCAGCCCATTCATCACCCACACAATCACGATCACCGTCTCCTCCATCATCATCTTCCTCTTCCTCCTCACCTTCCCGCCATGACCAAGAACACAATATGTATCCTACTGAAGAAGATATTAAAAATAAACATCATGATGATTCATCTCTGAAAGAACAAGAAACACCAGTAAAAGCCCTACATGCTAAAGGATCTGAAGATGCTGAGGAAGTCAAGAAAGATGATTATGATGATGACGACTTTGATGAATCTGAAGCATCATCAGTAAAGGAGAAGGAAACTCCTGCAAAGGCACTACATGCTGAAGGATCTGAAGATGCTGAGGAAGTCAAGAAAGATGATTATGATGATGACGACTTTGATGAATCTGAAGCATCATCAGTAAAGGAGAAGGAAACTCCTGCAAAGGCACTACATGCTGAAGGATCTGAAGATGCTGAGGTTTCCAAGAAGGATGTTCATAATGAATATGTACTCGATGATCCAGCTCGAGCTATCAAGAGTAATGAGAAGGAAACTCCTGCAAAGGCACTACATGCTGAAGGATCTGAAGATGCTGAGGTAGCCAAGAAGGAGGAGTATGATGACGACTTTGATGAATCTGAAGCATCATCAGTAAAGGAGAAGGAAACTCCTGCCAAGGCACTACATGCTGAAGGATCTGAAGATGCTGAGGTTTCCAAGAAGGATGTTCATAATGAATATGTACTCGATGATCCAGCTCGAGCTATCAAGAGTAATGAGAAGGAAACTCCTGCAAAGGCACTACATGCTGAAGGATCTGAAGATGCTGAGGTAGCCAAGAAGGATGATTATGATGATGACGACTTTGATGAATCTGAAGCATCATCAGTAAAGGAGAAGGAAACTCCTGCAAAGGCACTACATGCTGAAGGATCTGAAGATGCTGAGGAAGTCAAGAAAGATGATTATGATGATGACGACTTTGATGAATCTGAAGCATCATCAGTAAAGGAGAAGGAAACTCCTGCAAAGGCACTACATGCTGAAGGATCTGAAGATGCTGAGGTAGCCAAGAAGGAGGAGTATGTTGAGGATGAGTGTCAATCATCTGTCCCAGCGCTTACTGGAAATGAGGAGAAACCTCCAGTGAAGGCACTACATGCTGAGAGATCTGAAAATGTTGAAGATTCTGTGAAGTCTTCAATTTCGCAGAGTCAGTCCAGTAGTTCCATTGCGGAAAAGAGTGACAAACTTGATTCTCCTTATGAGCTAGATGAGGAACCCAAATCGGCAGAAAGCAAACAAATAAATGAATCAGCCCCAATTACTGATAAAGCATCTAGGGAACCATCTTCACCTACGCAATCATCATCTTCATCTCTTACAGCAAGCAGCGTAAAGGAACTAAGCGAAAGTGAAGTTGTGAAGGCCCAGGATGATGATTTGGATGAGCTTTAGAAGTATACTATGAAAGAAAGCAGAAACACCATAAATTTTCATAAATTTCTAGTGAAGTCTTAGCTATTGCATTAGAGTTTAAGAATTAAAAAAAGAAAGAAAGAAAAATATATATATATATATGATTTTGAGAGATTATCTGAGTAAGAAAGAAGGAGAATAAAAGTTAATTATGAATGTATGTGGATGTAACTGTATTTTTGATATGTGTGTATATATGTGTGTGTGTGTTTTTTTTTAAGGGCTGTGAAAGGAAATCAGGATGTTTTTTTTTTTCTTTGTACGTATGTAAATTATTATTATTGTTATTTTTATTTTTATTAAAAAATAAAATATATAATGTATGCTTCTTTAACGTGTTTGTGGCGTTTTTTTTTTTTTTTTTTTTTTGTTTGTTTGTTTGTTTGTTTGCTTGTCTCTGCCAAACCACCACCCCTCCCCATCATCATCGAAAAAAAACAAAAAAAAATCTCTTTGATAGAATAGCAAAAAGAGTGATAAAGGATGAACAGGGTTAAAGTTAAATATGAGTAAGTAAGAGATGAATAAAATAAGTAAAAAAAACAAAAATAATATTAATAATAATAATAATAAAATAGAAGTAATATTATCCTTTAAATGAAAATAAATAACTATTTATTAGAATTTTGAGGTATTCTGTCTTTTGTTCTTTATTCTAGTTCTCATATTTTTGAAGTGTATATATATATATATATATTAGATGTGTAATAAATTCACAAACGTGCATAGAAACACACACACGCACAAATAAAATAAATAACAGAAAACACAAAACTAGAGAGAAAGAAATGAAGTAAAAACAATAATATTATTATTGTTCTACTTAATTTTTATTGGGTATATTTATATTGATTTATATAAAATAATATTATGATTAACTATCCTTTTATCTCACATTTCTATGCACATGCAAACCCACATACACGTAGAGAGAAACAAAAGAAAAAAAAAAAAACAGGAAAAGAAAAAGAGAATTCACCATCTATTTTTTTTTTTTTTTTTTTTCGAATTTCTTAAACTAATTCTCTTTTTTTCTTTCTTTTCTTTTTTTTATTATTATTATTACTCTTTTCTCTATATAATATGTAAGTTTATGTGTGTGTGTGTGTGCATAGGTATGAACAGACATAAATAGAGTGAGAGGGAAAGAGAAAGGGGAACGCAATGATATCACAATAAATGTATAAGAAAAATAAAAATTTATTTATTTGCGGTTTGTGTTTATATGTCTCTGTATAATGCTGAACACAGAAATAATTGTAAATAAATAAGAAAATAAATAACCGACACACAAAAACAAAAACAAAAAAAAATAATACTTCAAATTATAAGAAATAAAGAGATGGAGCAAGAAGAGAAAAAATGGGAAAACGGGAGGGAGGGAGGGATGGGGGGAAATAAATAAATGGAAAGAGTAGTGTATTGAAATAAATTTTAGAGAAAAATCACAGAAAGGTTTTTTTTTTTTTTTCCTTTATTCCTATCACTCATGGTTCTCTCGTTTATACTGACATTGCTCACTAATTAGACTCATTAGATTATTCATCTCTTTATTTATTAGTTATACGAGGGAAAGACGGAATACAGAATAGAAGAGAAATAAATAGTATAAATGATTTATTTTGTGTCTTTGTTAGTTTTACTAAGAATTAAAGGTTTTTTATTTATTATTATTATTATTATTACTATTATTAGTATTTTTTTTTGTTTTTTTGTTTTTTATGGACACGGTGAAAATAAGGTGTTTAAGAAGATATGAAGAAGATGAAATGTAGGCAGGTATAGGGAGAGGGAAAGAAAGAGTCAGAAGGACGTTACCAGAACAAATATGTAATTATTATTATTATTTTTTTTTTTCCTTGTTGTTGTTGATGATGATGTTCTTGTTGTTTCTTATGTTGTTGTTTTTTTATATTCTTTATTTGTTTATTTCTGTTTTTTTGTTCTTCTGTTTTCATTTTTATTTCTTAATTCTGATTTTCTCTCTTTGTTTTTCGTATTTTTTTCTTTTTCTTTTTTTTTTTTTTTTTTTTGGATTTTTTGTGGGGCTGTAGCAGGCTGCTTCTTTTGGCCCCCCCCCAAAAAAAAAAAAAAATAATAATAATAATAATTTTTTTTTTTAATATATATTTATACCCACCATTACATTAATTTTATTTGTTCTTTTATTTGTCTGTGTAAAAAAATAGACAGAAAGAGAAAAATAAAGGAAGGGATATATATATACAAGAAAGAAAGAAAAGGTCTGTGGTCAAGAGAAATACCAAAAAAAGCAGGAATAACAAAAAAAAAAAAAAAAAAAAGAAGACAAAAAAAAATATATATATTAATATTATTCTTTAGAGATGAGTAATCCACTTCAAGGTGATGAATCTCCTCTCTCCACAATAGGAAGAGGTGAAGGAGAAGTGAAAGGTACTGAAGCTAAAAAAGTCGTACAAGGCATTCAACGTCGTCGTGAGAAGCTTGAATTATATCAATCCCACTCCCACAAGATGAAATCTCTCATGATGAATAGTGCAGGTATTCGCAGTGGGATGAGTACTAAAAATGAACGGGCAATAAATCCTATTTGGACCAATTTCCCCACCAAGTGTGTAAAGCCTATTCGCACCGTAGAAGAAATGCGTGAGAAACTTCAATACTTCTCTAAGAGTGATGATGTGATGGTGGTGCGGTATCATCAAAACAATTGCACCGCCTGTAATGCTGTTGAAAAGAGTTTTGAGTTTCTCTGCCATCAAAGTCAAGAACGCCTCCCGGGGCTTCGCTTTTATGAAATAAATCGTGAGGAGGCGGCGGCGGAGTTGACGCGGGGGCTCGTGCGTTTCCCACAAATTAAAGGCCACTGCGGGGGCCACTGGGCGGACTTAAATTTTAAACCCCCCGCCGCCTTCAGAGAAGAAGTCTACGCAGGCGTTGAGAGAGAAGTGGAGAGAAGAGCAGAGGCGGGGCACCCCGTCACAGCCCTCGAGGCGGAGGAAATGTACTTTTCAGCTGCCGGCCCCGCCATGTTAGAAGTATTAGAGGAGTCCATAGTTAAATTCTACACCAAGTCTCAGGTGCGGCTGCATAATTACTGGAAACAAATAGCAGTGCGGCGGGCGTGGTTTTTTAGAAAGTTTGTGGAGCCACGCGTGGAGGAGCGGGTGCGGGAGGAGTGGGCGATGAAGTCTATCTTTGGAGAGAAACCCCTCTATGGACCTGAGCCGATGGTGGAGGAATTTTAGAAATACATGGGATAGGTGGGGAGGGCCGGGGGTGAGATTATAAAATATAGGAATCAAAAAAAAAAAAAAAGAAAGGGTGGTGAAAGGGGCGTACAAAAAAAGAACAACGAGATGAGTGAATTTGCAAAATAAGATGAGCAATACATATTGTTTTTTTTTTTTTTTTTTTTCATTCTTGTTTTCGTTATATTATTTTGTTTTTACTTTGTTTTTTTAATTTTTTTATTTTATTTTATTTTTATTTTTTTTTTTGTTTCATTAGAAACTAGTTTTTCTCTATCTTATCAGATAATAATAGGAAAATAAAGACATTTTTACAGGAAGAAAAAATGTCAAGTTTTGTAGCAGTTGAACATGATGTAAATCTTGCTAAACGTCTTATTTATTTTTCTAATAATCCAATAGTTTTAGGTAATTCAAAACTCACTGATTCATCTCATAGATATCAAGTTAATATCTCTAATCCAATACGTCATCATGATGGTACATGTATTGTAATAATTAGATTTGAAAAAATCTTTACATTTATAAATAATTCTACTATTACTAATAATAATATTAAGTATTTAAATAAAGAATCTCCATCTGTTATAGTTAATATTGAATGGGAAGTTTCATTTACTCCTTCTTACCCTACAGAACCATGTGTATGGCATCTTCTTAAAAATTCTAATTCAAATATAAATACTCAAACAACAGAATTTCCTTGTCTTAAATTAAAATCATATGTTATAAAAGGTATTTTATCCTATTTAACAGCATCTACAAATATATATCGTATAAATAATAATTTTAATGCAGGATATACAAATAATGAGTATGATTCTTTTAATGTAGTACGAGAAAATACAAAACGTTCTTCTCAAAGAGTATCATTAGATAATTCAAATTATATAACAGAATTATCTCAATGTGTAGAAAAAAAAGAAGAAAATAATACTAAACCTACATCTTTATTTTTATCATCTTTTATTTTTTTATGTAGTTGGTGGAATTCTTTAGAATTAGATGAAAATTCTATTCTTTTAGATAATGATAATTTACATAATGAAAATTCTTCTATGGGTAATATGACAGTATTAGATGAAGATAGTAATAGTAGTTTTCCTCGACAACAATGTGAAACTCAATTTTTAGATATAGGAGGAAATAGAGTACAACGTCCAAAACGTGAATTTATAGCTATTTTTATGCCTAATGGTAAAATTCTTTCATGGGGTTTAAGTAAATATTCTAAATTTAATAAAAATGATAGAAGATTAACAGGAGAAATAAATAGAAGTCCAGATCAATTACCATTATATGGTCCTGTTTTTTCTGGTGTATCTTCTCATACTAGTGCTGGTCATGGAACTAATAAAAGTCATACAAGTTCTTCTGAATCTACAGATCTAATTGGAAATCTTAATAATAATATTATTAATAATAATAATAATAATAATAATAATTTTCATTCTAAACATTGTCATATTATTCATATAATTCGTATGATTTCTCATCGAAGTAATATTGAAAAAGATGTTTTACCTTCTTTAGTTATACCAGAAAATATTTTACATAGTAAAATTTATAAATTTAGTGATATTTGTCTTTATTCAGATAATCCAGCTAATGCTTTACGTAAAAATGCTCGTATTTGTCATTCAGCAGGTGAAATACTTCGTAATATTACAACTGCTTTTCGTACATTACGTCATCTTATAAAAGGAGATTTATCAAATAATTCATCTCTCTATTCATTAAAAATTATTATTCCTATTTTAAATGAAACTGTAAAAACTATGTTAGCACAACGACAACCTTTTTGGGCAGGGGTTGCTCTTTGTTGTCTTATTCTTCCTGCTATTTTAGGTAATAAATCAGTAATATTTCATATAGCTTTACATTTAATTAATCCTGCAGAATCTTATCATTGTGTTTCACTAGTTGCAACTATTTTCTCTATTGTAGGTGATGCTATGAAGTTTAGAGAAGCAGAAATTGCTAAAAGTGCTATTGCAGAAGCTTATTTTTGTATGAAATCAAATTCCCAAAGTATTAGTAACGATAAATTGTGTAATCATAATAAATCTTCACTTTCTTTATATCATGCACCAATAACTGAATGTGCTGTTTGTGGACTTTCTTTATTAAATAATACAAAAAAAGATAATAATAATAATAATGTAAAGAATAATAATAATTATAATAATGCTAGTGAAAGTATTCCTTTTTCTTCTGTAAATGAAGATGGTTGTCTTACTGTTCAATGTGTTAGATGTGGACATGGTGGGCATGTTGCTCATATTATGGATTGGTGGAAGGATCAAAATGTAAACTCCTGTCCTAAGGGTTGTGAATGTAATTGCATTTACTAAATAATAATAATAATAATAATAGTCCTATAATTGTTATTTTGATATTATAAATGTGGAAATGTGTTCTAAAACATACAAACAGCCAGACAGAGAAAAAGCAATATTTTATTATTTATTATTTATTTATTTTACATGAATAACAGAATTATTATCATATTTTTCTTCATATTTCTATTGGTCTGCTTTTCGAATTATTATTATTATTATTTGTTTGTCTCTAATTTCTTGGGGTGAAAAGAGATTCTGTGGTTTCTGGGTTTTTTTTTTTTTTAATAATTTGTTTCATTTATGTAAATTTTTTAAAATAAATCGCAATCTCTACACTTTTTTTTTTTTTTTTTTTCTCCTTTCTTTGTGAAGTTTAGAATTTAATATAAACAAAGAAAAATAAAAAGAAAAGGGATTCATCGTTCAAGAAAAAAAAAAATTAAATAAATAAATTATTATTTGTAATAATAAATCCTTTAATAATATAATATGGTGAAGAAATCTATTCCCCCAATTGGTATTATCCTATTCCTCTTATTATTTTTATTACTAATTTCCTATCGAATACTTGCATGGAATACTAATAGTAATAATACTAAAAATAAAAATATATTTCAATCCCCTTTATCTCCTTTTGATCCATTATCTCATTGTACAACAAATTATGGGACACGCCTTGGAGTTTCTCATAATATTCCTGCTTTTAGTAATTGTCATCGTCAACATCGGCCTGTACGAATTATTATAACTCGATTTGGGCAACCTGAAATATTATTAGATTACAATGATGGGACACGAGGGAATTTTATTTCAGGAACGCCTTGGGTGGAATCAGAATATGTGGCGCGTTTTTTATTTCATCACCGGGCGGTAACTTTTTTTTCAACTCCAACAACACAAGAAGTATGGGGGACGCGATATTTTTATAATCCTGTAGAGAATATGGATGGGCACCCAGCACGATATTATGAACCAATACAAATTGCGAACTTTGAAGAGGGTAAAACAAGGAAAGAACGTAAAAGACTTTCACCAAAGTTTGCAGATATTGTTATTTGGCCAGAGCAATCAGAACATGAATTGCGTGAAGGTCATATAGCTGTAGTAGTAGATGTAGAAGATGATATTGAATTTGCTGGTGGAGAGGAAAAACTTCATGAACTTCAGAAAGAAAGATTACAACCACAAATAGTATATATAGCAGAGCAAAATTTTGATAATAAAGATTGGGAAGGAAAAAATTATTCTCGAATACTTAAATTTCATTGGAAAAATGGTAAAGAGGCAGTTTTACAAGATCCCTTGGGTTTAAGAGTTCTAGGATTATTAAGAATTGGTAAACCCATTTCAGGTGAAGAAGTTGATGAAAGGGGTGATCTATAATAAAAAGGGGGAAAAAAAATATTAGGCAATTATTATTATTATTATTATTATTATTATTATTTTTTTTTTTTTTTTTTTTCTGTTGTGTATGTGTTTCAGATTACTTAGTGAGTTTATATATATATATATTTTTTTTTTTCCTTTCTTTTTTTCATTTTTTGGGTTATTCTATAAAAATAAACCTTAATTAATTTATGTGATTATTTCCGCACCAAATATGCGTTTTTTTTTTTTTTTTTTTTTTTTTGATTGAGGAACATGATGATTCTTTTTTTATTTATTTTAGTATTTTGATTTTTAATGGCCAATATGTTATTATTATTATTATTATTTTTTTTTTTTTTTTCGCATAATAAACAAACATTAAGTTTATTTTTTTTCGACTATCTAAGTGTTTTTATAAAAATTTTATGTCCTTTTTCTTTTTTTTTTTTTTTATTTCTCCTTCTTCTTCTTCTTCCTCTTAGTATTATTATTATTTAAAAGCTCAAGACGTTTTTTTTTTTTTTTCCCCCTTTTTAACTCTAATGAAGCACCTTGTTGGTAAACGAAACCTTCGCTTTACTATCCCAGCTCTTATTCTGGTCCTCCTATTATTACTCTATCTTCTACGCAGTAATAATAACAATAATAATAATTCTAATGATATCATTCACAGTGTAACTGGGCGCCCCCTACACCCTAGTCGAGCTGCATTATATGTTGCCTCTCAGTGTGTAACACCTTTTAATCAACGTGTTGGTTATTCTTTTTATATTCCCGCGTTTAGTAATTGTCATCGGCGCTGGATTTCAGAGCAACAAGCCTATAGTAGATTAGGATTTCCAGATGATATAAGAAAAGAACCCTCACCAGGATGGACACTACAACCATATCAATCTACTGGAAATTGCTGGGATGCTTTGGAATATGTGGCACGATTTTATAAATTTCATCGTGGGATATATTTGTATTTTCCTGCGGATGATATGGAGGTATACTGGGGATCACTAGAGTTTAGTGGGGCTAGTGGAAATAATAGAGTGTATGAAACTATTGAAATAAATAATTTTGTAGAGGGTAAAACAAGGAAAGAACGTAAAAGACTTTCACCAAAGTTTGCAGATATTATAGTTTGGTCTTCTAATAGAAAGTTAGATTTTCGAAGAGGTCATATGGCTGTAGTAGTAGATGTAGAAGATGATATTGAATTTGCTGGTGGAGAGGAAAAACTTCATGAACTTCAGAAAGAAAGATTACAACCACAAATAGTATATATAGCAGAGCAAAATTTTGATAATAAAGATTGGGAAGGAAAAAATTATTCTCGAATACTTAAATTTCATTGGAAAAATGGTAAAGAGGCAGTTTTACAAGATCCTTCAGGTCTTCTTCCAATTATTGGTCGTGTACGTTCTGGAAAGTTAAAAAAAAAAGATTTAATAAATGATGATCTTTAGGGTATTTTTTTCTTTTTTTTTTTCAAGATTTTTATTCTTGTCTTTATTTTATATTATATGTTTTCGCAATCCGATATGTATATATATATATATATATATATATTTTTTTTTTTTTTTTGTTTTCCTATGGGCGATATTCTTTTTTTTCTAGTTATTTTTTAAAATTTCCGTTTTTTGTATAACC
The DNA here is from genome assembly GCA_030849755.1 of Trypanosoma avium. Lineage (NCBI taxonomy): Eukaryota > Euglenozoa > Kinetoplastea > Trypanosomatida > Trypanosomatidae > Trypanosoma > Trypanosoma avium. Next base: position 321 of record JASANY010000910.1, on the reverse strand, counting down.
ACAGCAATTTTTAGAACTAAATATTTGTGCAATTTATCAACTTTACATAGGGTAAAATAATTTTTATTCCTCTTAAATATTAAATAATTTATCAACACAAGATCAAAAAAAAAAAAGATACCTTTATGTAATACTGATGTTATTATTATTATTTATTGACACACATTTCTTTTACTTATAAATATATGCATGTATTTGTTTCCCCCCCCCCCCCCCTCTTTTTTCTTTGATTTTTTTTTTAAAAAACTCACACCAAAGTAAAGACCCACAAAAAAAGAAAAAAATAATAATAATAAACAAATAAACAAAAATGCGACGCTT